>APFE030645324.1:1686-17841 GCA_000404065.3 Pinus taeda
ATATAGGAGTCTAAGGGGTCATAACATAATCAGAGCCTACATAACAATAATAATGTAAGGGCATAATAATAACAATATGGGCACTACATGGGTACATCAATATATTAAGTGGGTTGTACTAATAACAATAAGGGGTTACGCTAGTAGTATAGGGGCCTAACATCTCCATTTGGTTCCACATGTAATACAGACCAATAAATCACATGATCATCATCTTTAACATACTTATTAAGTAATGACACATGGAAAACATCATGTAATTTCACTATTAGAGGTAGTGCAAGTCGATAGGTTACTAGCCTAATCCTCTCAACAATACTGAAGGGTCCACAAAACTGTGGTGCCAACTTGACACATGATCCAATCTGTAAGGAGCTCTCCTTCGGTTTTATGCACAAGTACACCTGTTCCCCAACCTGTAACTCCTTGAGCAACCCATTTTGATCTGCAAAGCTCTTATGCCTATCTTGTGTTGCCTTTAGATTCTTCTTTATAATCTGCATCTCCTATTCCATGTCTGCCAGCATGTCCGGTCCAATCAACACGCTGTTAATTGGATCGATCCATCTGATGGTAGTATTGCAACTCTGCTCATACAATGCCTTGAAAGGACTCATCCTCAATGACTCCTAATAATCGTTGTTGTATGCGAACTCAACCAAGGGAAGGTACTCCTCCCACTTTCGTTGTTGATGCATCGTATACATCCTTAACATGTCCTCCAATATCCTATTGACCCTCTCTATCTTTCCACTAGTCTGCTAATGATAAGTTGTATTGAAGGCCAACTTTGGGCCCAAACATGCAAACAAATCCTTCCAAAACTTGGAAGTGAACTTCGCATCCTTATCCGACACAATATTCTTTGGAACACCATGCAATCTGACCACATCTCTAATGAATACATGTGCTACATGGCTAGTTGAGAATGTAGACTTCACTGGGATAAAGTGTGCAACCTCTGTCAACCTATCCACAATAACCATCGTGGAATCATGATGTCTCACCATCCTCAACAACCCTGTGATGAAGTCCATGGAAATGACCTCCCATTTCCATTCTAGAATCACAATCAATTGTAGAAGTCCACCTGGATGTTTACACTCTACCGTCATAAGCTCACAATCAAAACACCTAGCCACAAACTTTGTTACATCCCTCTTAAGGTTCAACCAATAATAAAATCTCTTCACTGCTATTAGAGTCTTCTGATAACTTGGGTGACCTGAATATGGTTTCGCATGCAACTACCTCAAGATCACCTTCTTGAGCTCACTGTGGTTTGACACATATATCTTGTCTTTGAATCTAATCAGTCCATATGTTGTAAGGAAATAGTCCACATCACATGCACCTACACCTGTACCTGTACCACTACATGTACCTATACATGTACATGTACATGTAATATCACCTGTACATGTACCCTGTTGCAAGTTGTGCATAATCTCCATATATTTGACATCATGCTAACCTGCCTACAAGATGCTATCCTATAAGTCTGTCCCATATGAGCTCATAGCTACTAAGTGATTTACATGTATCCACCTGCTAAGAGCATCTGCCACCTTGTCCTCTTTTCCTTTGATGTACATGATCTCGAAATCAAACTCACTGATCGTGGCCAACCATCTAGCCCACTTGGCGTTCAGATTCAGTTGGTCAAACAAATAGCTCAACCCAATGTGATCACTCATCAGTACAAACCTTCTACCTAGAAGATAGTGCGTCCACGTCTTCAACGCATGTATGATCACTGCTAACTCCAAATCATGCATTGGGTAGTTCTACTCGTGTTGATTCAGTTTTCACGACTCATAGCACACCACCTGTCATCCTACATAAGGACCCCACCAAGTCCTCTCTTGCAAGCATCTGTGCATACTACAAACTCCTTGTTTGAACCTAAAATCTTTAACATTGGGGCATGTTCCAACAACTGTTTAGCTACTCAAAACTAGCCTCGCACTCCTCTGTCCATTCAAACTTCTTACCTTTCCTCTGCAATGATGTAATGGGATAAACAATATGTGAGAAGTTCCTGATGAGCCTCCTATAATAACCTGCCAACCCCATGAAAGATCTCACCTCATCCACATCTTAAGAGCTACCCACTCCATGATGGCTCTTATCTTTTCTAGATCTACTGCAATGCCCTCCTTGGAGACAACATATCCCAAGTAGTGTACCTCAGTATGAAAGAAATTCCACTTGCTGAGCTTACCATACAGCTGATGCTCTCTCAACAACCTCAACATTGCTGCTAAATGTTCGACATGCGCTTACTCATTTTTATAATATACCAATATATCATCAATGAAAACAATACCAAAATTATCCAAATATAGACGCAAAACACTATTCATCAAGCACATAAATGTAGCTGGAGCATTAGTCAAACCAAAGGGAACTACAACAAATTCATAATGCCCATAAATGGTCCAGAAAGTTGTCTTGTAAATGTCCTCCTCTTTGATTCATACCTGATGGTATATGAATCTCAAGTCGATCTTAGAGAATGTTGCCGCTCCCTTCAACTGATAAAAAAAATCATCAATCCTCAGTAATGGGTACCTGTTCTTGATGGTCACTTTGTTAAACTACCTGTAGTCAATGCATAATCTGAGAGTACCATTTTTCTTCTTCACAAACAATATCGGTGTGCCCCATGGTGACACACTTGGCCTAATGTATCCCTTGTCCAACATTTCCTTCAACTGCAAATTCAACTCTACCAAATCAGGTGTGCTCATCCCGTAAGGTGCTTTTGATGTCGGAGCTGCACTTAGCACCAACTTAATAGAAAATTCTATCTCCCTTTGAGGTGGAAACTCTATAATATCCTTAGGAAATACATCCTGAAATTGTTGTAGAACTGTGTATCTGCTAAAAACACCTGCATCCTCAACTTTCTTACCTTTGTCACTATAGACATGCACTGCAAATAACACACACCCTTTTCTGCGATTGCGCTTTGCCTGCATAGTTGTCACCATCCTAACTGATGTGGATTTCTTCTTATCCTGTAAGACTCTTGGTTCTGCATTGTCATCAAAACACTAAATGGCTTTGTCATAACAACCTACTTTGGTCTTATGGAGGTACAACTAATCCATGCCCAACAACATACTATATGATCTCAACGGTAATACATTTAGATGTGCTGCGATATGCATACCATTCAAATCAAATGCACAAGCTCTTACCCAACGATGAACTCACTTCTTTGTCCCTGTAGCCAACTACACTAACCAAGATTATGCATGCGATTCCTTACTCGAACTACACTTATCCACCAAGTCAAGACTAACATAGCTATAATTTGATCCAGGATTAAGAAAAATAGAAATAACTTGATCACAAAACTTACCATCCATCTCAATGATAGATGCCTATTGCTCTGCCATTCTATTGTCCACGACTGCATAAATATGAGGAATACTCTGCCCCACATTCCCAATAATTTGCGCCTCCTGTGCACTATATATGTTAGGCCAACCACCCTAGTTCTGTGGACAATCTCTCCTAAGGTGTTCCTCACCACATTTTCAACGCTCCAACCATCCAATACCATTACCTCTATGTTGCTGCTATGATCAATGTCCCTATGTAGCTGCATTAAACTTCTTTTGAGGTGCCACATTCTCTTTCTCCTTCTGCATTTTGAGGCCTTGCTCTCTTATGCTGACATTTACCTTTAACTTTGTATTTTCCTTTCCACCATTGTTGAGATTCATTCTTACATTTTGATTGTTCATAACAATCCTTAAATTTCCCAATAACTCCCTCAAGTGACTAAGACTTATCATACACAATATGATCTCTAAATGCTAATGGAAAACCACTGACAAATCGCTGAACTTTAGCCTTCTCATCTGTCATATACGGCACATACCTCAATAGCTCCAGAAACTTGGTTGTGTACTCTTCATTTGTCATTGATCCCATCTTTAGCTCATAGATTTATTTGGCCTTCCTATCGTAGTACCTTTCTCACAAGTATTTCTCCCTGAATAGCCTCTTGAACTCATGCGAACTCAAGTCATCCATCCAGATGTCTCTGATCTGCTTCATGTCTTCCCACCAAATGTTTGCTTTACCTTTCAAGCTAAAGATATCAATTATGGCATTCATGTTATCCATGTACTCATGAAACTCAAAGAATTTGTTCATCTCAATTATCCAAGCCTCTCCATCTTTCGACTTCTTCACATCTCCATCAAAAGTAGGTGGCTTCACTTTCTTAAACTCATTTGGCAAGTATTCCTTATCACTCCTCCTATAAGGAGGATAACAATGATGATCATGATGCCTGTCATAACCAGAACTAGAATAGTACCTGTACTCATCACCCCTCCTATCTAGAGTGTCCAACAACCTGCCATCTCTCACCATGTCAACTCTATCCCACTTGTGTCTACCAGGAGACCTACTGCCATATGCCCCATTAGTTCTTTCCTCCCATCCATGGTTGATCTGAAATGGCTCTTGTCACTGCACTTTTGACAAACTTTGAAGGAGTATTGCGTTAACCTTTGCTTGTTTCTCTTGTGCTTGTATGATCTCATCATTGTTTGCATTACAACTCCTTGTCTCTTCCTTCAAGCTTCTCAATGTGTCTGCCAAATTAGAAGAGTGCCCACCACGCTTCTCATCCGATTCATAGGGAGTCTTTGTAGTCTACCATCTTGCTATTCATTTTGAGTTTTTTTGTTCTTGCAAGGCATAACATGTCAGATAAACCAAATCATAACAAACCAACGTACCTTAGTATAACTTGGGGAGGATACCTCATTTGCAAGATCATTAAAATTAGCGTGATACATGTATAACATAATCATAATAACATATAGACATATACAAATAAGTGCATCAACACATAAACATCATTCTAGTTAGAGTTCAATCATCAATGCATGACCATATCGACTAAACATACCATGACCTTGTGCATGACAACAACAACCATTACGCCATTGTACACATGACCACATGCAACCATCAACATGCATAAGTAATGAATACTCAACCACACATACACATGAACGCATGTAATCAAGCATAAGCGAACAATACTTGTAACCAAACCTACAAGAATGATACATGCAACCAAGCATACAAGAATGCAACCAAACATACAAGAATGTAACCAAACCTAAAAAAATGATACATGTAAAAGACATATAACAACATGTAACCAATCTTACACTCACGACGATGCATTCCATAATGAAAACGTCAACTTCCACATGACGACATCACTACAACCATGATCAACATTATGCAATGCAACAAGCACATGGAATGCAAGTGTAAGAGACGCACATGCAACTGACATACATGAATGGCCAACACACAACCCATCCAATCCGAGGGGTGAAACATGATCTGATACCACTCTGTAACACCCTCCTCCCACATCTACCCAAGTAACCGGCCAACCGGGGTAAACATGTGATGAGAGGCTATTGTGATTGGATTCGACCTCCTAAGTGACCTTAAGGAAATGGATCGACAGAAACACAACATGAAAAATTTCCACAAGAGGTACATGACCCCTGAGAACCATGTCAACACTTCAGGTAGCTTGCCTCTGGGTCCCACTAAAGTTTTTTATCACTTGACCTCTGGATGCTCTCATGGTATGGGCATGCCAGCGTCAAAGGACCTCTAAATGCTCTCACAATCCTGCAAGCTAACGTACAGGGACCATTTTATCCAGTTCTGTGTCAATGTCCCCAAGATTTGAGCCACTTTTTCAGGTCTAGAGCCTAGGTCACTTACCAAAATGGAATGTCATCTTCAACGCAGTAAAATAACAGGGAAACAATGATGTAAAATAAATTAGTTGAACAAGCCCTTAACTAGACCCTTACCAACCATGATAGGAATTTCGTCAAACATATCACAAACATGTAATCTACAGGTGTAAACAACAAATTTAAGCATAGGGATCTCGTACTTATCTAAGAATCGCTAAGAACCATTTTTCCATCATGTCATTTGCTGCATTATCATCTATTAGGGTCATAAATACATTGTCCATTCACTTATAAGTAAAAACATGATGAGAGCCATACGTAGCTGCTGTCATAAAACATATAAATAACTAGCATACTAACAACATAAATACCATAAATACATTAGCCATAGAATCCACATATGAACCAGTACATTTGCACATGAAAACCAAAGGGATGAATTTCTCATTAATGAACGTAGAAACCAATCGGGGATGGGACTACCACATTCCACTTGACTATAGATTAGCTGAGCCAAATCTCTCTTCAGCCAATCACCCCCGTGCCATATTCCAAGCATGAATGTGGGACTCATAACCAACCGAAAAGAACCAAACAAGCATGGATGCTACCAGAGTTCTCCACCTACACCATGACGAATTTGAGTGCCACCTAGTCTCTCAGGCTTTACCGTAATCCACAGTCCAATCCAGGGATCACTAGGCCCTACACCAAGACCCACTCTGCAGGCTTTACTAAACATCCCATCCTAGGACTACTAGTCCCAATGGAGGGAAATCCACCTCTTGGGTTTACCGTATCTCTTGGCATTCACCGACAAGGATTCCAGGCACACAATCGTGGCTTTACCCCAACCCATAGTCTAGCTAAGGGTTACTAGGCCAGTGGCTTTACTATGATACATAGTCCGGTTCAGGGACCACTAGGCCATGTGTTTTTCATTTCATAGATCCACCCCACTTAGCATCAAATCCATCGGTCAATCCAACTCAATCGAAGTATGAGAACTCATCTCATCAAGGCTATCAGGAAATGGAAAGGCTAGGCTAAAGAACATTGTTACACTTGGCAAAACCCATGCCATAATAGCAAAGAACCACATGCAATACCACGAATGCCAAATATAGCAAGAAAATCACACATGCAAATCAATACCTGCAAGGAATCCTGCAACAACTGCTTGATCCTACTTTTCCTCGCTTGATCTTCACTTCTTCTTGCCTTCTTTTCCTTTCTTGATTCAATGCCCAAGTGCTCCAAGAAGACTCTCAGTGTCCAAGAGTGTGAGAGAGAGAGAGAGAATAATGAGAGAGCTCCAAAACTAAACTAACAAAAGGTTACCAACTGATCCTCATAAGCCTTTTTACTAATGAGGCCTCTATTTCCTTCATTTTCCATTATTTTCCTTCAATTTCCTCCTCACATGCAACCTATGATCTTTCACATCCCTTTTCTCCTAATTTCCATTATTTTCATAGATAAATGTGATAAAAATTTTGTTTTGCCTTTCCAAAGCCTTAGCCATTGCCTTTGCCAATTTCCTTAGCCATAATAAATCAAATGAACAACCCCTAGGATGTCTCACCCAACATTTAGCTTGGAATAAGTGTCCCATCAACCGTGGTTATTATTTTTAACTTTTATTACATGGAATTTTCGCTAGGGATGTTACAACCACACTTAAGCAAAATAATGAGGGGAAAAAGCATGCTGCCCCTGATTAGACCACCAAGGGAGAAACCTCATACCCTAATAATTCTAAGGTTGAATCTGTAAAGGTGTGGTAGACACCAACATAAACCCAAACAATGTATTGGGAAAATAAAGAGGTTGTTGAGCCAATGAAGGTAGATTGAAATGTCTCTATTTTTATTTTACAAAAAGAATTGGAGAAGGTAAATATATTTGTTTCCCTAACTGAATTGCTGAAACAACCTACTTATAAAAGAATTTTTTTGATTTTATGGAGGAGCCTCAATTAACACCAACTCAAGATAGTTTGAATTTGCAAGAAGAAAGGCCAATGGTGGTGTTCGTCCCACACACAAAAGAACAAGATCCATCCACACCTCCATTCTATATTACATTAGAGATTCATGATTTGATATTGCATAATTGCATGCTAGATTCAAGGGCTCCACATAATTTAATGCCACTATCTGTTATGGATCAGTCAGGCTTACATATAACAAAACCATATAAGGATTTATATTCTTTCGATTCCAAAAGAGTAAAAGGCCTGAGCATGATTAAAAACCCGGTGGTTAATCTGGCTCAAATTCTAGTAAAGACTGTAGTAATGGACATTTTAGTTGCTGATATTCCTGCAAGATTTGGTATGCTCCTTTCTTAGTCACGGGGAATGAAACTTGGAGGGTCTATCAAGCTTGATCTCATATATGCTACTATCCTAGTGTTTGGTGGAGAAGAGCGTAGGTTATATAGGGAGTCGAGATTTGTGAAAATTGTAACTAAAGCTGATTTTTCAAGTAATTCCCCAGTACAGGATGAGGAAAGAGATTTTTCATGCCTTCTACTAGAGGTAGAGGATTACATTGTGGAGGATACCCAAGTGGAAACTCCTACTCAGATGGATAAGCAAGGGACATAATCTGATCATATTTGGAAATGCAATATTTCGATGGTGCTTACTCCAAAGAGGGAAATGGAGCTGGTGTGTTATTAGTATCCCTGAAGGGTAACCTTATACCTCTCTCATTCAAACTAGAGTTTGATACTACAAATAGTGTTGTCGAATACGAGGCATTGGTGTTAGGGCTACTAGCTTCTAAAAATTGAATATTGAATGCTTGGCAGTTTTTGGGGATTATGAGTTAGTTGTAAAACAAATAAGGAACCAATTTCAGACCAAACATCCGAGGTTGAAGTCTTATAGAAATGAGGTATGGGACCTGATCGAAAATTTATCTTTAGCATTCGATATCCAATCCCTACCTAGAGAACATAATAGAATGGTTGATTCCCTAGCAATTGCAACAAGTACCTTTAAGCCACCACAAAATCCCTTGCTGAGGTATAAAGTTGAAGTCGGGTATAGATAATGTAAAATATTGGCAAGTTTTCAAGGATGAGGATCAGATTATACACTTTATGGAGATAATTAGAGAATTTTCTAATTCGGTGATAGACCAAGAGGTGAAGATGTAGATGAAGAACAACATGTACCGTGGGAGGATTCTGTTGCTAAGTCACACATTCTACTTTTGAAGGGAAACAAAATCCTTATAGGGTTAGTTCCACTAGAAAGATTATTTAATGCAAATGATGTAGCTATCAAACCAACTAAACAAGAGCATGAAAAAGATATAGAGGATTGTAATATTGGCACATAACAACAACCTAAATTTGTTAAATTGGCTAAAGGGATCCCAAAAGAATGCAAACAAATATATCTTGATCTGTTAAAAAATTATATTGATTTTTTTGCTTGGTCCTATGATGATATGAATACTTTTGATTATAGTATCATTCAACATAAAACTCCTTTGAAATATGGAATGAAGCCCCAAAAGCAGAAGTTCTGGAAAATAAATCCCTTACTACTACCATTGATTGAAAAGGAATTTACGAATTGCTCCAAGCTAAAATCATTGTACCTCTGCGATGCTTAGATTGGGTGGCAAATCTAGTGCCTACCAGAAAGAAAAATGGAGATATCAAATTATGTGTTGACTTCAGAAACCTGAACAAGGGTTGTTTAAAATATAACTACCCTCTGCCCAAGATGAATTACATATTTCAAAAAGTGGTGGGAGAATCTCACTTGTCCATGATTGACAGGTTCTCTGGATATAATCGCATTGTTGTACACCCTACAGATCAGAAGAAAACAACTTTAACCACACCTTGGGGAACATTCATGTATGCTAGGATGCCTTTTGGTCTCATAAACACTAGGGACACCTTTCGAAGAGCAATGGATATAACGTTTGTTAGGCAGAAATAAAAATTCATGGTAATTTATCTGGATGACATAACAGTCTCCTCAAAGTCCGATGAGGAACACCTCCAAAACTTGCAACTTACCTTTGAAAAGTGCAGAAAGTATGGCTTGTCTCTAAATCTAAAGAAGTCACAATTTTCTCTAAGTGAAGGTAAGTTGTTGAGACACATAGTAATAAGAGGAGTAAAGATTGACCCCAAAAGGGTAGAATCAATCAATAATATTCCTTTGGCAAGGAATGAAAAGGAGATAACAAGTTTTCTTGGGCAAAATAATTTTCCTAAGGAGGTTTGTACCTAACTATGCTGAAATTGTGAGAGATATCACGAATATGCTAATGAAAGACAAGGAGGTCAAGTGGATTGCAAAAGCTAGAGAATCATTTTCCATAATTAAGAGGGCCTTTGCAGAGACTCCAATCTTGGCTAGCCCTAATTATCAAAGGCCGTTTCTCATCTTTTCTTTTCATTTCATAATTGTGGTAGTTGTCTTATTGCAGAAAAATGATGAAGAGAAGGAACGACCGATTGCATTTTTTAGTCAAGTGCTAAGATATGCAGAACTGAAATACGATATTTTAGAAAAATAGGCCTACACTTTGGTAAAAGGCCTAAAGGATTTTTGAACTTATATTTTGCAATCCAAGATAATCGCTTATGTTCCCACTGTTGCTGTCAAGGACATCCTCACACAGGTAGACAATGAAGGCAAGAGGGGCAAATGGATAGCTAAGATTCAAGAGTATAACATGGATACCAAGCCTACCAAATTGATAAAAGGACAAGGATTGTTCAAGATCTTATTAGGAGCAAATTGTCAAGCCTTGGGTATAAACCTGCTAGCTAACAAGGTGAAATCAGAGAAACAAGGTGAACAAGGAAATATTAATAAATCAACATAGAAAATTCAGATGAAATATTTAGTTTCTAAGTGGTACAAATTTGTTGGTTACTATCTATTGTCTATGGAATGCCCACCTAAATTTGACAAAGTAAAATACATAGCTCTAAGGCTACAATCACAAAATTTTATCATCTGCAATGGTTAGTTATACTTGAAGGACCCTGTGGGAATCTTGCTATTATGTTTGGTGAAGAAGAAATTTCCAAGGTGATAGATGAGTTCCATGGTTATGTTTGTGGGGAAATTATAGCTGGAAGGTCACAACTCATAATATCCTAAAGGTTTTCTTATATTGGCCAAATTTATTTGGTGATGTCAATACTCTAATAAAAGCATGTAAGAAGCATCAAATTTTTGCTGAGAAACGAAACCCAGCACCCCCCTCCCTTTGACCTTGTCTTTGTGAATGAACTACTTAGACAGTCTGGGCTAGATTTTATTGAGGAAATCCATCCACCATTCAACGAACAACAAAAATGGATACTTACAACAATAAATTACTTCACCAAGTGGGTAGAGGCCATTCCTGCTAGTAACGTAATCGACACAGTAGTTAATAAGTTCATGAAGGAGAACATTATAGTTAAATTTGGTTGTCCAAGAGAAATAGTCACTGATAATGTGGAGGTGTTTAAATCAACCAAATTTATCAATTTTTGTCATAACTATAATATTATCTTGGGGCATTCCACTACTTATTACCCACAGGGGAATGAGCTAGCAGAATCTTCCAACAAGGCCTTGGTCAAGATCCTCAAGAAGATCATAGCACAAAATCTGAAGAATTGGGATTCTCATCTTAATTTTGCACTGTGGGCTAACAAAGTTAGTACTAAGAGGTCAACTAGTAAATCCCCAATTGAGTTGGTGTATGTTAAATCCCCAAGGCTTCCCATTAATTAAAGACATTCTTAAGTTTCTTGTAACGACATCTTATCCAATCTAGATTTAAAGGGGGTGCAATATACTTTTGTACAATAATATTTTTCTATAGACTCTCTTTAGTAATCAAATTTTATAAAATTTTGGTAGCTACATCTTGCTAAATTTATGAATATTCTTATGTTCCTATATTCCTCCATCCTTGGGATTAGGTAATGTTTTTCAGTTTTCCAAATGAAAATCAACCTTATCACCCTTGCATTTTAATATAAAATCATAACAAAACCTTCCAATTTTTCCAAAACTCACTTTAGAGTGTGGGCTAGGGAATCCTAGTGCACATGTATGGCTTCGAAAATAGTCTTAATTAAAGTTAACCTACTACCCCAAGAAATCCAACCCTTGCACCATAAATGGATTCTCTATTCTATATTTCTAATCAACCAACTACAATCTCAATTTCCATAGCCTTTGGGATTTCAAATAAAACCCAAAATATTGTAGTCATTCATTCAACTGTAATTGTCTGTAAGGTAGATAATATTTTAAATATATTATTCCTCAACACTTAATCCATTAAAATAAATACCAGACTTCATATAATTAACCTCCATCTAGTATCTTTTCAATACAACAATCATCACTAAGAGAAATAATGTCGAGCAACTAGTCAACAAGTGTCATCATGGTGTTTCAACAATCATGTGTGGGAAGATAGAGCTCATGGTAGAGGATTTGACTTGTGAGGGCCAAGGAGACTAACCACATATATATGGGTATACCCCCAGCAACATACAAAATCTCCAGGATTAAGCCAATAGTCAAGGTCGTTAATTGCAATGAGACAAGGTATGTGTAGGAGGTGTGTTGCTAGAGGGTGTTGCCAAGAATTAGGACATCCAGTAGGGTGTAGCTAGGGTGCAAAGATTAGAAAATTGACCAAAAAGGTGAGCCTAACTAGCTGAAGCCATATGGAACATGACCGAGAGGCAATGTCGAGGAGCATAGCCCAACTGGCGTATGGAAAATATGTGTTGGGAGTAGTAGCAATCATCGCAGCTGTGAATAATCGTTAGTGTGTAGAAGGATGTCGTGAAAACAAAGACAAGGCAGGAACCAAAAAGTGTGATGTATGAATAGCCTAGTAGCCGCAAAATAGTCAAGTTGTGGCCATACAAAATCATACAGTGCCATATGATATTGTAGGTCATCCTAGGAGTGCACAAAAGGTGATATAGATGGATGTTGTGTGTTAGGAAAAAATTTGAGTATATGTGCATCTAAAGTGATGCGTAAAACATGTGTTGTAGTAGTATGGTATGAAAGTTTGTACTATATTTTCCAACAATATTGACAAAGGTCAACCTTTTGAGGGAGAGAGGGAGACCATACTAGTATGAAATTTGGCAACTAAATATTTTTTTGAGTGTTTCAAAGGACTAAAACATAGATCCACAAGAGATTGTAGTGGATCTAATAAACCACCAATTTAATTCTTGTGGGTGCTTGAAGGATTGAGCATAAGGATAACTTATTAGATATGGTAGAAACTTGTCTCAGATTCGAAGATTGATTAGATGGAGCATCAAATTTGCTGCCCTAGAAGGAAAGGGTTACCTTGTTGCTGAAAGAGAATAACCTTTTGGAGTTTGTGGATAAAGAAATCCAATTACCATTCATGTAATTGGTAGCCATGAAAAGGAGGATGTTATACCTCAATTTGTCATTATGGACGTCATGATAGATCACTTGATTCATGACTTGGCAAAAAATAAGACAGTGAGGGAGATGATGAAAACTCTAGTGGACCTATTCCAAAGCAACATCATGAATATGAATATGAACTTGAGAAATAATATTAGATCCATTCAAATGTCAAAATATAATAATGTTTCCAGTTACTTCATGAGAATCACCCAGACACAAGATCAACTTGCAACCATTAGGGAGAAGGTGGAGGATGTAGAGCTCGTGAATGTGGCACCAAATGGTATTCCTAAATTAGGGAAACCATTTGTTAAAGGAATATGTGCCTAAGAGCACCTTCCCAATTGGGAGAGGCTTTGGAATGACTGCATCCAATAAGTGACTTGGGAGGTTCCTAAGGTTAGCAAGTAGGAAGATGAAGAGGAGAACTTAACCTTGGATGGTATGACCGAGAATTGCAAAAGAAAGAGTTTCAAAGGTAACAATGAGGGGGAAACATCTCATCTAGGGAAAAAGAAGGACTTGAGCAAGATTAAGTGCTTAAGTTGCTACAAGAGTGGGCACTATGCATCACAGTGTCTAGAGAAGAAGGGGAAGCCAAAGTCATAGTAGATAGTAGCATCAATAAAGGTTCAATTAGATGAGTTTGCAACAAAGTTTGAGAAGGACTTCTCATTTTTTTATTCTCTATCTATTATTGCTAAAACTAGGAGTGCTTGTTATTTGTATAGTTGTGTATCATGCCATATGACAGAAGCACAAAAGATATTTAACACTCTGTTAGAGAGTGACTTAGATTTACATGTGTGTTACACGTCATTTTGTCACCATCACGCAAATGACCACCAAATCCATATCTCTCGCTATTCGATGTAATGTTCCTAGCATTCCCCTACAAAGTTGAAAGTAAAACAATCCTAAAGTTTGCAAGAATGTTGGATTATATTGAAATACCCTGGATCTAGTTTCATCCATCCAGGTTGTGTGGAATTTCAGATATTCATGATTGAAAACATAGATCCATAATTGATGGCCACATCCATACTGTGTCTACTATTGACATGGATCTTTGCATATTTCCATACTAATTATTTGAGATACTTCTACTCTAAGTATGGGAATGCCTACCTCAACGATGTTTATATGAAAATGTTGTAACGTAATCCTTGTTTTTTTGTTTCATTTCTCCAACCAATTGATCTCTAATCCAAACTTTGGCATGATAAAGTGCTTCAGTCCTCAAACATCGCTTTCTGACTTTGCACTTTAGGGGGCAATTGGTTACATGCCATTTTGTCACCATCAGGAAAATGAGCACCAAATCTGGATCTCTCGTTATCCAATGTAATGTTCCTAGTATTCCCCTACAAAGTTGAAAGTTAAACAATCCCAAAATTTGCAAGAATTCTGGATTATATTGCTAAAAACCTATTTTTAAGCACTTGCGCGGTTTCTAGCTAATCTCTGCGCAACCATAATTTTTACCATTGTGGCTTGCAACAATTTGTGCTCTGTCTTCCACTATAAACTACAAAAATCTTTCAGCGTGAGTAAAAATAAAAAGTGATTTCTAGAAGCCTTGTTGGAGGAATATTTCCCAAATGAAGGCCTCGAGCCTCTACATACGTGAGCCTCATCCTTATATTCATTGAGAAAACTTCCTCCCTTTGTGGAACCCGAATCCATCCTTTTGAGGATCTCGTCCCTTGGGAAGAGGATCTCAAACCTCCTCCTCTTGGCTTATAAATTCAACACAGACCAGAGGGCTAAGGGGGACTTCTGAATGTAAAATTATGCTATTGGAATAGGGATGGACAGCTTGTCACCTAAAGGAAGGATTGGAGACTATTGGGAGGAGGCTTGCAACATCAAGGCTAAGGTTGTATTTCTCCTTCTTGTTCAAGATTAATACAAAAGAGTGTTTCCTTCCCATTGTATTGTTCAATGGAGCTGACGTATTGTGTGTTTACTTCCATTTTTCCATTGATAATGATATTAGGTACTAGTTTCCTTGATCACTAATATGGGTTTTATTGAGTCATTTATCTATCATATGCCTTTGATCCTTTGTTGTTACCATGTTTGCAGGTTTGAATTTTGAGTATTAAGGAGTTTCATCAAACCATATCAAGGATCTTCATGAGGCATTTCATTTGAAAGGTATGGATTTCATATTCCAACACTCTTGCTTATGATTCAATGGGAATGAACTCAGGGAAAGATTTACTAGTTTCTTTGTTTGTTACTAGATTCAACCATTAAATCTAGGGAGATCGCTCTTGTCCACAAGAGTGATTTGTCTGCATAACAATGTGCAGCTTGGTAATGACACCAAGTATGTAATGAAGAGGGGTTTGAATTGTTAAGTTTCAACTAGAGGTAGGAGGGGAATTTGAAGCCAAGGACGTGCTATTCATACCAAGATTAAAGAAGAACTTCTTCTTAGTATCGGTCATGGAGGACAAAAAATTAGAGATCAGATTCGTGATTGGGCAAGTTCTCATTTTTCTAGAGGAATCTAGCCCAAACAAAGTAGTGGTCATTAGGTTTGGAGAGAGAAAATTATATAGGTTGATGAGAAAACTTTGTTGGGTCCCTATAATACTGGTGATTACCCCATTACTATTGTAGTTATACCCCTTATTAATATTGTTGTGCACCTATTGCCCCCATATTGTTATTACTGTGCCCCATAGAATCCCTCTATTGTTATTTTTGTGGCTTTATATTATTATTGTTAGGTTGGCTGGTTTATATTGTGACTCCTTAGACTCCTATATATAGAAAGGAGGTTTTGTCATTTGAATCATCCAAGAATTGTTCACCTATGTAATGTAAAGGAGGTTGCCCCCTCAAAGAGGCTGAATTCTAAGGCGTTGATCTATCTTTTCTATCTTTTCTTGAGCTGGTTTCATAACATTTGGTATCAGAGCTTTG
>APFE030645324.1:53291-116561 GCA_000404065.3 Pinus taeda
TGTGTTCATAGGGTCTTTAAAGGATAATATCCAACATGATGTTCAACTTTGGGAACCTGATTCATTAGAGAAGGCATTTAGGTTAGCAAGAAAAATGGAAAGCAAAATTATGGCAACCAGGAAGCATACCACTCACATCTATAAAGATGGAAGTGTCGTTGCCGCTAGTCTTCCACAACCTATAAGTTTGACACCACAACAATTGGAAGAAAAAAGAGTAAAAGGGCTTTGTTACAGTTGTGATAGCAAATACACTAAAGGTCATAAGTGTGCTGAGAAGAAATTACTCTACATAGATTGTGAAGAGGAAGAAGAAAAGGAGCAAGAAAGGTCAAAAGAAGAGGATATACTCCAGGAGCAAAGCATAGATAAAGAAGAAATGAATCCGACCATATCCTGTAATGCATTGGCTGGAATTACCCCTCCTCAAACCATCAAGATAGAAGGAAAAATCAAGAAGAAAAAGGTAATAGTGTTGATTGATTCAGGAAGTACCCACAATTTTATTCATTGTAAGTTAGCAAAAGAATTGAATTGCTTCCTATATCTAGCACCAGAGTGTCAAGTGATGGTTCCAGATCGAGGAATGATAAATTTCTCTAGAAGGTGCCATAATATCAAGCTATCCATGGGAGAATATGTATTGAAAAGCCCAATGATTTCAATTCCAATGGGAGGTGCTGATGTTGTACTAGGAGTCCAATGGCTACAATCCTTGGGTACAATAGCTTTTAACTTCAAGAAATTTTCATGAAATTTTATGCAAAGGAAAGGAAGTTGAACTAAGGGGTATTGCAGGGAAATCGGGAAAGGTAATAAGCTCTAACGGTATGACAAAGCTTCTAAAAAAAGGAACAATGAGGTGTAATTGCACAATTATGTTCACTAGATGTTTCCACATCGAAATCATCTATTTCTCCAGATCTCCAAAAAGTCTTGGACAATCATTCCAAGGCGTTTGAGACTCCCAAAGGTCTCCCACCTATTTGTGATCATGATCATGCTATTCATTTGATTCCAGGAAGTGTTCCTCCAAATATCAAGCCGTATAGATATCCCTATGCCCAAAAGAGTGAAATTGAACGTATGGTTGCAGAAATGATTGAGGCTGGTATAATTCAACCTAGCCAAAGTTCTTTCTCTGCTCCAGTAGTATTGGCGCACAAGAAGGATGGATCATGGCACATGTGTCCGGATTATAGGGAGCTCAACAAGCTCAGTATTAAAGATAAGTTTCCCATTCCTATCATTGATGAATTATTGGATGAATTGCATGGATCATTTTACTTCACCAAGTTAGATCTTCATTCAGGATATCGTCAAATTAGAATGAAGACTGAAGACATTCTGAAAACAACATTTAGAACTCATGAGGGTCACTATGAGTTTTTGTTCATGCCTTTTGGCCTTACCAATGCACCTTCTACATTTCAAGGTTTGATGAATTCCATTTTCAAACCCTTCCTTAGAAAATTTGTGTTAGTATTTTTTGATGATATACTAATCTACAGCAAGTATTGGAAGGATCATGTTGAACACGTTGACAAGGTGCTACAACTATTGGAGGAGAAACAATTATATGCAAAAAGATCCAAATGTTTCTTTGGAGTACAAGAGGTGGAATATATGGGTTATATTGTATCTCATGAAGGAGTTAAGGTAGACCCTAGCAAAATTAAAGCCATTAAGGAATGGGAAATCCCCACATCCATAAAGCATTTGCAAGGATTTCTCGGGTTGACAGGGTATTATTGCAAGTTTGCTAAGAATTATGGGAAAATAGCAGCACCTCTAACAACATTGTTGAATAAAGATGCATTTCATGGACTCCAGAAGCAACAAAGGCCTTCGAATATCTTAAAGAGGCAATGTGCCAAGCACCGGTCTTAGCTACAATAGACTTTACAAAAACCATTATTGTGGAATGTGATGCTTCCGGAAATGGAATTGGTGTTGTTTTAATGCAAGATGAAAGACCCATTGCTTTCAAAAGTCATCCAATCAAGGGAGACTATTTACACAAATCTATTTATGAGAAGGAAATGTTGGCAATACTACATGAACTTAGGAAATGGCGACCCTACCTAATGGGAAGACAATTGAAGGTAAAAAAATATCATGATAGCTTTAAATACTTTTTAGAACAAAGATTATCCTCTGAAGAACAACAAAAATGGGTCACAAAGATGTTGGGTTATGACTTTGAAATCATATACAAAAAAGGGAAGCAAAATGTTGTGGCAGATGCACTCTCAAGAAAGGATGAGGATGTGGAAGCATTGTTGTGCGCCATTTCTATTATCCAACCAGATTGGATAAATGAAGCAAGGGAGGAATGGAAGAATGATGAAGAAGTGTGGGCACTTATTCGAAAGTTACAACAAGATTCTAGTACATCTGATACATTTAGCTGGCAAAATGATTCGTTATGGTACAAAGATCGCTTATACATCTGTAAGAATTCGCAACTCAAACAAAAGATTCTTCTGGAATTGCACACTTCTCCCTTAGGAGGGCACTCAGGATTTTTAAAAACTTACCACAGGGTTAAGAAGGATTTTTTTTGGGATGGCCTTAAATCGGATATTCAAAAGTTTGTGGCGAAATGTTTGGTATACCAACAAAATAAAGCTGAAACAATTAAGACACTAGGTCTATTACAACCTTTATCCATTCCAAGCCAACGTTGGGAGGAGGTTTCAATGGATTTTATCACAGGTTTACCCAAGTCTGAGGGAAAGAGTGTCATCATGGTGGTAGTTGACGGACTTACCAAGTATGCACACTTTTGTGCATTATCACATCCATTTAAAGCCAGTACAATTTTCTACTGCATTTATGGAAACAATTCAAAAGCTACATGAAACCCAAAGATTATTGTAAGTGACAGAGATCCCATTTTCACTGGAAATTTTTGGACATAATTATTTTCTTGTCTTGGTACTCAATTAGCTCATAGCTCATCTTATCATCCTCAATCTGATGGGCAAACGAAGATAGTAAACAAATGTTTGGAAGGATATCTTTGTTGCTTTGTATCTGATAAACTGACACAACTGGTCAAATGGTTGCCTCTGGCTGAATGGTGGTATAACACTTCCTTCCATACTACAGTAAAAATGACCCCATTTATGGCACTTTACGGGTATCAGCCACCATCCATCACATCATATTTAAGAGAAAATTCTAAGGTTCAGGCAGTGGAACATCACATCGAGCATCAACAACAAGTTCTCCAACTCTTAAAGGATAACCTCGTGTTGGCGTAGAATAGAATGAAACAACAGGTAGATCAACATCGTAGTGAAAGAAGTTTTGATGTAGGTGATTGGGTATTCCTACGGCTACAACCGTATAAACAATAGTCCCTCAAGCAAGCTAAGAAGGATAACAAATTGTCACCAAAGTATTATGGTTCATACAAGGTGTTGCAAAAGAGTGGTACTATGGCATACAAATTGGAGCTTCCTGCAGCTTCTCGAGTGCACTCAGTTTTCCATGTTTCATGTTTAAAGAAGGTTATAGGCAACAAGCTCCCAATTCAAACAATATTTCCAGAACTTGACGAGGAAGGAAAAATTACATTGGAACCGGAAGCAGTCATAGAAACAAGAAGTCGACAACTATGAAATCGATCCATTTTAGAGTATCTCATCAAGTGGAAGAACTTATCCGTTGAAGATTCCACATGGGAGGATGATAATTTTATACAGAAACATCCAGAACTACTCAAGCGTTGAGGACAACATTTTTTTGAAGGAGAGGGGCATGTTAGGTCCCTATAATACTAGTGATGCCCCCATTAATATTGTAGTTGTATCCCTTATAATATTGTTGTGCCCCTATTGTCCCCATATTGTTATTAGTGCGCCCCATAGAATCCCTCTATTGTTATTTTTGTGCCTTTATATTATTATTGTCAGGTCGGATTGGTTATATTGTGACCCCTTAGACTCCTATATATAGAAAGGAGGTTTTGTCATTTGAATAATCCAAGAATTGTTCATTTATGTAATGTAAAGGAGGTTGCCCCCTCGAAGAGGCTAAATTCTAAGGCGTTGATCTATCTTTTCTATCTTTTTGTGAGTTGGTTTCATAACACTACGCCTACCATGTGGCAATTTGGTTACTTTTTATACCTTTCCTAAATTATTTTTCAAATTACTTGTTTTTTCGAGAGCTTTCCATCTATGTAGTCAATTTCTACTTTTGAAGCCATCTTATGTGTATAATTTAATATGGCTAGTTCATGTGATCCTCTGCTTACAAATTCAAATTATTTCTCCTAGAAATCCTACATTAAGGATGCACTACAAAGTAAATGACTTTACTGAATTATCTTGGGAAGGAAATTTCTCCCACTAATGCCTCAAAGAGAGACAAATGGGATAGTAAATTTATGAAGCACATGGATTACTTGGAATGTCCATCTCTAGTAATTTATAGTTTCATCTTTAAGAAGTTGACAAACCAGATGATGCTTGGACAAAGTTGGAAACATTTTTGGTAAACAATGAGATTCAACCCCTTTAGCTTGAGAATCAATTGATTTCTCTATTTCCCTATGATTTCTCTTGCATTGAAGATTATCTATCCAAGTTCAAAACATTTAAACTTTTACTTGAAGACTTTAAAATTGCAAAAGGATCACCAATGTATATATGTTATTCATGCTAAGCTTGACAGTGCATATTCTGTTTTTATATCTACTTTTTACTCCGTCAAAGAACCTCCATGGGTGACTTACAAAACAACCACTTTTGAAGCTTTTTGTGATTCTTTGATGAGAAAGTAAGATAAGCTCTTGCATCTTGGAGTGATTTAACATTTTAGGTACATCCAATGAAACCTTAGTGGTACAATAGAAGGATAAATCCAAACACCTAAAGAAACAATGTCATGGGAACAACAAACAAAACAAGGGTCCCAAACCCTCTCAACCAACTCTTGCTCCTAATGGTAAAAAAGGAAATAGGTAAAAAAAAGAAAAGAAAATTGAAACATTGTATTTTTTGTAGTTAGATGGTCATTTGGTGTCCAAATGTTTTAAGAAGAAGGAGGCCTTAGAAGCATCAATGAATAATCACAACATTAATCTTGATTCTTCTTCTAACTCTTCTTCTCACGGGGATGCACTTTTTGTTTTTTACTTCAATGCAACATCTACTTCTTCTTCTAATGAGTAACTTATTGATTTTAGAACATATTATTATATGGCTCAAGACAAAGCCATTTATTCTATCTTAATGAATATAAAATGTTTGTTGGTGATGATAGATCTCTTATTGTTGTAAGGTTTGGAGCAATTCAACTAGATGATGGTTATTTTAATGATGTATTATGTTCTCAAAGTCTTTCTTTCAATCTTAGGTCAAGATCTCAAATCACTCATATTGGTAAAGGTAAAATAATATAGTTTTCACCTCGCCGAGTTGAATTAAGGATCTAAGAATCTTTTAAAACACTTATATTTATTCTTGAAGACTATAACATTAAAAAGGATGACCAATGTATATATGCTTTTCTTGCAACATCCTTGGAATAACAAACAAAAGTCGGGTCCCAAACCCTCTCAACTAATTCGTACTCCCAATGGTGAAAAAGGAACTAAATCAAAATAAGAAGCATGGGAGACATTGCAATTCTTGTATGTGAGATGGTCATCTAGAGTCTAAATGTCGAAGAAGAAGGAGGCCTTGGATAAACACAACATTGATCTTGATTCTTCTTCTAACTCTTCTTCTCATGGGCATGCACTTTCTGTTTTTTCCTTCAATGCAACACCTACTTCTTCTTCTAGTGAGTGGTTTATTAATTTTGGAACATATTATTAGATGGCTTAGGATAAAGCCATCTTTTCTACTAAATGTATCACCAAAGAAATGTCTATTGGTGATGATATATCACTTATTGTTGTGGGCTCTAGAACTATTCAACTAGATGATGTTATTTTAGTGATGTATTATGCATTCCAAGTATTTCTTGCAATCTTATATCAATATTTCAAATTACTCATTTTTGTGAAGGTAAAATAATATAGTTTTCACCTCACCAAGTTGAACCAAGGATTTAAAATTCTTTCAAAACATGTAGACTTTTACTAGAAGAATCCAATATAAAAAAAGGATGACTAATGTATATATGTTATTCTTGCTAACCTTGGTTATGTCTGTTCTATTTTTATATCTACTTTGCACTCCATCAAAGAAGCTCAAGGGGTTGCTTACAAGACACCCATTCTCAAAGCTTTATGTGATTATTTGATGAGAGAGCAAGATAATCTATTTCATCTTGGAGTGATTCAAAACTACAAATACATATAATGAGACTTTAGTGGTACACTGGAAGAATAAATCCAAATATCTAAAGAAGTAACATCCTTGGAACAACAATCAAAGCAAGGGTCCCAAGCCTTTTTAATCAACTCCTACTCTCAATGGTGACAAAGGAACTAAATCAAACTAAGAAGCCTGAGAGACATTGTAAATTTTGTAGGCAACACAATCATCTAGAGTTTAAATATTTTAAGAAGAAGGGGGCCTCAAAAGCATCAAAAAATAAGTATAACATAAATCTTGATTATGAGTATGTAAGTTTTCATTGTTTCAAATCATGTTGTCCATCTATTGCTTCTAGAATTTCCCACACTCTACACAATTATTTACAGGAATGACAGATCAACATCAACCTTGATTCTTCTTCTCATAGGCATGCACTTTTTGCTTCTGGTTTTTTCTCCAATGCAACATCTACTTCTTCTTAGAGTAGCTTATTTATTTTGGATCATCTTATCATATGGTTAACGATAAAGCCATTTTTTCTACTCTTAATGAATGTAACACTAAACAAATGTTTGTTGTTGATGATGTATCTCTTATTGGTGTAGGGTTTGGAACAATTTATCTAGATTATGGTTATTTTAATGATGTCCAAGTGAGAATCACTAAATCTAAGGAGACCTGTGCTATTGAGAATTAATAAATCGAAGAAGACCTGTATTATCAAACCCACATATCCTTGCATGAATGAAGAGTATAATTGAGAAAGATATGCTTGGCATGAATTTGAGGATGATTGTGATGATTCATATATGGACAATCTCCACTTTTGGGATAATGTCTATTTCATCTTTTATTTTATGATTATACTCCATCTAGTATAGAGAACAATATAGAAGGAGTTCAAAGCATGTTATCCACATATTTGGATCCACATGACAAGGGTAGGTGTTTAGATCACAATCTTCAATTAGAGATCGAGTTCAGGTATCTTCACAGGGGAGTCCACCTAAGCACTTGTACATGGAAACATAAAATAACCATCATTTAGCTAATTTCTTCTAGACCATAGAATGATAAGATATCTATCATCACCAACAAACATGACATGACAACCATTAAAAAGAAAATGAAAGGATAATTTGGTACATTTGTAGGTTTTAAACTTGTATAACTAATTGCCAAAAACCAATTCTTAATAAAACATAAGAGATGCAATGTCAAACACACACATTAACACATATATTTTATCTTTGAAACCTAAACTGAGAAAAACAACAACAATTTTCAATATATATCCTTTTGCACAATATTACAATACAATATATACAATATATATAATGCAACATCCATAAATTTCCAATCCATTTACCCTAGATTAGAATACAACCATAGTTCCTTAACTTAAACTAAAAAACTATGGGGAAATCCACTGTTCGCCACAAAACTGCTTTTAGGAAAAATTGTGTGTTGAAAACTGCCAAAAGAATATGCAAAAAACCGCCATTTTTTCCCCAAAGGCCTTGCCACCGCCAATGTGACCCCCAGACTGCACATCACACAATATATAGTGTGTGTGGATAATCGTGCAAAAAATATAACACATACCCAACATTATCCCACTTGTTGTTTTCTTTACACACAAGGGGTCACAGGAGTGCATGATCAACAATTTAGGGCAATAATGCCCATTATTTCTCTACACCAAGAGAACGTTTTGGTGCTCACATATTTTGTTAATGAATATTTAGCATTCTTCAATCCATTTTTTCCAGAAGCACCTTCTTTTCTTCTATCATATGTCTCATGAAGTGATATTGAACATCAATATGCTTTGTCGTTGAATGATAAGTTGGGTTCTTTGCCAAAAATATTGCACTGTAATTGTCACAATCTATCTTATAGGTTGCTATACCAACCCACTATATGAAAACAATATTTGTAACCATATTTCTTCCTTGCTTGCATGAGTGACTTCCATGTATTTAACTTCTATAGTTAAGAGTGCCACTACATATTGTATTTTCCTCATCCAATTGATTGCTTCTCCAAATAGGTTAAACACATACCCACATGTAGATATTCTACGATCCATATCTCTAACCTGATATACACCAACAAAGCCATGTATGTCCAATACTATATCAAATATTGGTCTTCCTTGGTAGCAAAATCCATATCCAATAGTGCCACACAAATATTTGAAAACCCTCTTTACTGTTTTCCAATGCTTCTTCCTTGGTTTCTAACATATACCTACTCACTAATTCCATTGCATGTGCAATGTCTGATATAGTATTCACCATTGCATACCTCAAGCTTCTAACTACATTGGAATATGGAACATGTAGATATTCCTTGTAGATTCAAATTGCTTATGTAATATGCTAAAACAAAAGACTTGAATCTACTCTACTCATCAACGGAAACAATTAATCGATCGAGAAATCACAACATAAACATGAGACAATAATTCAATCAACACATTACACCATGATTTCTTGGGGAAATCCACAACCAAAATCCCCTACTATCTGTATATTTCATTAGTAAGAAAACATGAGAAGATTACAATGCTTTGCTCAAGCCCAAGCAACCTCTGCACTATCTCTATTTGTCTCACTGCTTCCTAGGCTGACTATGGTAAACACTTAGCCAATTTCCTAACCTTCCAAGCTCCTACTTCATTGCGTTGTTCAATGAGGAATTAGGCCCCTATTTAATAGGAATTTTACTCCACTGGATTGCGCAATTCCTTTAGGCTCTTCCTTTAATTGCATGCACCATATGTACAATTTAGATAATTATACAACTGATAGTACATTGCCCTTGAACTCCAATCTCAACTGAGTAACTCTCAGATATGACATGCATGAGTTATTTATGACTGAATTATCAATTAATTGGTTGAACACATGAAGCAACACCCCACTATTAGACCTCCTACTAATTCCTCCATCAGTTGGAACTAGTTTAAATGACTTTAACTCAATTAAGCTGAATTAATTAATTACAACTCAAAATAAACTCAACTATGGCTCCTACAAATTAGGATACACTGTACATGACTCAAGTTAAACGCTCAACTTGAATTAACTGAACCAACTAAGTCAAATTAACTTAGCTACGTCGTATAAGTTATCTTGTGATGTGGAATTGCAATTTTTCTCCTAATTTAATTCAAGGACAATTAATTTAGGAATTTCTTCGTGCATTTTCAACACTCCCTCTTAACAAGAAAGGCATTCACATTTAACTTGACCCAACACCTTTGGAATGTACTGAATGTAACACATCTCACTTTTGTTTCTGCTACTACAAAATCTCGAACTGAGAATAATAAATAAATAAAAATAATAATTGAATCAATTTGCAACTATCTACTGGGAAAAGTGTGTTGTTGCTAACTCTGCCACTGAGCCTCCTCCTTTGTTGTCAACACTACTATGCACTCCTTAGTATCTGACTGACATTGGTCCTCCTGCTATGTTGTCAACACTACTATGCACTCCTCAGTATCTGACTGACATTGGTCCTCCTGCTATGTTGTCAACACTGCTATGCACTCCTCAGTATCTGACTGAGATTGATCCTCCTGCTACTGAATATTGTGCTCCCCATAACAAGGTAATGATCCACGAGACAAGAACACCTCAATGGACCCTGCCTAAATTTTTGTAACTCTTGGAACTATTGCTTCACATAGCCCCACCTCACACCAAGAGGTATAACTGCATGCAAATCTAACTCTGATCTACTCATACCGTTGTTGCTACTTCTGCACTGTTGCTACATCTATTGCAATAATGAGTCTAATCTCCCCAAATCCTGAAGTAATGGCTTCCAAAGGGATGCTCCCTCTGAAACTAGACTCCCTCTTAGTCTCGAACTCCATGTGGGGAATCTCTCTGCTCCTCAATTTACCAATGTTAATGATTACAACTCCTTTTTGTGTCACTAAACATTGGCTCAATGATCTATCCACTAGTAGTCTTATAGCTCCATTAAGAATTCTTCACATAGGGTCTTCTAGATCTGCCTTGAATTAGAACTCCATCAATCCGCAATTCAAAATTTCTCTCTATTGTGATTCATGCTTTGATACCATGTAGAAATTTCTACAATCTAGTTCTGATACCATGTAGAACTTCCTTGTAGTTTCAAATTGCTTATGTAATATGCTAAAACAAGACTTGAATCTACTCTACTCATCAACAGAAACAATTAATCGATTGAGAAATCACAACATAAACATGAGACAAGAATTCAATCAACACATTACACAATGATTTCTCAGGGAAAGCCACAACTAAAAACCCTTACTATTTGTATATTGCATTAGTCGGAAAATATGAGAAGATTACAATGCTTTGCTCAACCCCTAGCAACCTCTGCACTATCTCTATCTATCTCATTGCTTCCTAAGCTCACTTTGGCAAACACTTAGCCAATTTCCTAGCCTTCTAAGCTCCTACGTCATTGCAATGTTCAATGAGGAATTAATCTCCTATTTAATAGGAATTTTCCTCCATTGGATTGTGCAGTTCCTTTATTCTCTTCCTCTGACTACATACATCATCTGTACAATTT
The DNA here is from genome assembly GCA_000404065.3 of Pinus taeda. Lineage (NCBI taxonomy): Eukaryota > Viridiplantae > Streptophyta > Pinopsida > Pinales > Pinaceae > Pinus > Pinus taeda. Next base: position 64,160 of record APFE030645324.1, read on the forward strand.
AGATAATTATACAACTGATAGTACCCTACCCTTGAACTCCAATATCCACTGGGTAACTCTCAAATTTGACAATCATGAGTTATTTATGACTTAATTATTAATTAACTGGTTGAACAAATGAAGCAACACCCCACTCTTAGACCTCCTACTAGTTCCTCCATCAGTTGGAAGTAGTTTAACTACATTTAACTTGGTTAAACTGAATTAATTAATTACAACTCAAAATAAACTCAATTAGGGCTCCTATAAAATAAGAGACACTCTACATGACTCAAGTTAGACCTTCAACTCCAATTAACTGAACAAGCTAAGTCAAATTAACTTAGTTAACTCATACAAGTTGTCTTGTGATGTGGATTGCAATTTTTCTCCTAATTTAATTCAAGGAAAAAATTAATTTAGGAATTTCTTACTACATTTTCAACAGAACACATGACATGCCCTCTTCCTCTTGCCAAGTCTTGGGACACTGATATGAAAATAACTTTACACCTACAAGAATAAGCACCTTCATTGGTTTACACTCCTGCATATTAAATCTCCGTGGTATTGTCTTAACATACTTCCTCTGGTGTAACCAAAGTTTCCAGTTTGCTCGATCTCTTCTAATTTCCATGACCAAAATAAAATTTACAACACCAAGATCCTTGATGTGAAATTTAGAGGACAATTGAATGTTCACTTCCTTGACGATTTCCATATCATTCCCAATAAGCAACATATCATCCAAATATAATACCAATAAATGACACAATCACCAACTAATTTTAAATACACACAGTGATTCACTTTGCTCGTGAATCCAAGTCCCAATATATAAGCATCAAAATTTTTACACCACATCATTGGTGATTAGTTTATCCCATATAAGGACTTCTTCAACCTGCATATCAAATCTTTCTTTCCTTTCACAACAAATCCTTATGGATGCTTCATGCATATTTCTTCCTCTAGATCCCCATGAAGGAATGTTGTCTTCATTTCCACCTATTCGAATTCAAGATCAAAATAAACAATATTGGATAAAAGAAATCTAGTAGAAGTTAACTTGGCAATATGAGAAAAATATCACCAAAGTAAATTCCCTCTACCTTGGAATAACCCTTTGCTATTGATGGAGCTTTGTATTTCTCCACTTAGTCTTATGCATTCAACTTCTTCTTAAGCACCCATTTGTTGCTAATGATCTTTCTTCTAACCAACAACTCCACTAGACCCCAAACCTCATTCTTGTCCAAGGATGTCATTTCTTCAACCATGACCTTTTTCCATAGTTTTCACTGAATATATTGTGTCCTTAATGGTTTTAGGATCATCATTAGTAATAAAAAAGCAAAATTTGAACAAAAATCTAGTGGAGTATACCTTTTCTGGTTCCCTTCTTTCCCAAAATGATCTCCTTAGTGCTGGAATCTATGGTTCTTCTTCTAATTAGTGGTCTTCTATAAAGTCTGATTCATCATCCTTCAATTCAAATTTTACCTTTTCCAGTTCTTTCTCCCTTGGTGGGACTTCCTATTTGATGGCATCTTTGACTTCTCTAAATATTACATCTCAACTATACACTATTTTCTTAGTTTATGGGTTCCAAATCTCACGACCTTTCAGACCATCTTTATATGCAATAAAGATACACCTTTTAGCTTTCTTATCTAACTTACTTTTATTCTACTTCGGAATGTGTACATAAGCATAAGATCCAAATACCCCATGATGTTTAAAACAAGGTTTCTTACTAGTCCATAGCTCACGTGGATACTTATCATCCAATGTTGATGAGGATGATCTATTTACTAGGTAACACCTAGAATTATTGTCCTAGTCCAACACCATTGAGCATGCTCCTTTCTTTCTCCATCAATATCCTATCCATTGTTTATATAACTTCATTTGGTTGATGTGTGTATTGAGTAGCCTTTTGCCTTGCTATGCCACATTTCTTATGTGATTCTTTGAATTTATTCTTGCAAAATTCTTCACCATTATCTATCTTCAACACCTTAATTTTCTTATCTGTCTAATTTTCCACAAGAGCCTTAAACTCTTTGCATTTCTCAAAGACTTCAAAATTCTTCCTAAGGAAGTAAATCCATGTAATCCTCGATAAGTCATCTATAAATGAGACCTTGTACACAAATTTACCTAGTGATGGAACCGACATAAGTCGCAACACATCATTATGCACCAGTTGTAATATTCCCTTGGAAATCATAAAACTAGAGGATAATCCTACGATTTTTTTCTTCCCATATAAACAATGTTCACAAAAATCAAAATCCATAGAGCAATTAGACATACCTTCTACCATACTATTATCTTGTACGACTCGAAGGCTCTTCTCTTCGATATGTCATAGTCTTTGATGCCACAACACAGTCTTTTCTCTAAAGACCACACAAGTTGTTCCTTCTTTTGCTCCACTATCAAGAACAATGGAACTGTTATGATCATCAATAACAATGCTTCTTAATAGCTTATATAAATTTCCAATATGAACTCCCTTCAACAATACTAATGCTCCTCGAACCATCCTGCAAGTATCCTTTTCAAACGTTACTTTACACTTGCATTACTCATCTTGCTTACAGAAATAGTTTTTTTAACTAATATTGGAATGTGTAGAACACTAGTGTAACATCCCCAAATTTTCCCCTTGCATCTGTAATTTTGAATGTAACTACAACACCAACATGGGGAAACCATAACTTGTGAAACTCAGTGTCGCATTATTGTGTATTAATTAAAATTTATTAAATAGTTGGAGGAAGGGACAAACACATAGCTAAGTTTGAGGGAAATTATGCACTTTCATACTTTGAAAACCCACATCCAGTCGAATTAAGGGCTAAAGCTGCTTGCAAAATAAGCATAGTCATGACTTGTCAAATTTTAATGAGATATGATTTAGGGTGAACAATAGTTCAATGATCATAATTAATTAAGACTGGATTAGAAGCGATGGAAGGGGAAGGTGGTGTCAATTCACCTCCACCCCCCTTTTCAAAAATAGAGGAGGAAACTGAAAAATGGCCTTCAGGAAAATGCACTAAAGGGAAAAGCCAGTGCCCCTTCAATTATACTAGGGGATAAAGGGAAAACATACTTATACATACAACTTAAGTAACTGGTGGTTTAATTATTCAATTAACACTTTTTAACTATGTTTGAGACCACTGAAATCCTTGCGTTTTCTAGTTTGTAATTTAGTGACTAAAATCAATTACCAAGTGCTCGCTTATTTCTTGATGAACCACTTAGTGCTTTCCTGTTGGCTGATGAACCACTTATTTCTTTCTTATTGGATGATGAAACACTAAGTGATTGCCTTTGGCTGATGATCCACTTAGTATTTATAGTTTGGCTGATGAACCACTTAGTTCTTTCCTGTTGGCTGATGAACTGCTTAGTGTTTTTCTGTTGGTTAATGAACCACTAAGTGCTTGCCTTTAGCTAATGAGCCACTTAGTACTTGTAGTTTCGCTGATGAACCACTCAATGCTTGGCAGATGGTTGATGAACCACCATGTGCTTGCCCAAAGGTTAATTAAACCACTAGGTGCTTGCTATCAGTTAATTAACCACTTAATGCTTGCATATTGGCTACTGAACCACTGAGTTCTTTCCAATTTGTTGTTAAATCACCTACATAGTGGATTTAGTCCTCAAAAAATGAGCAAGACTCCCCTCGGGAACATGGGCGAAGCCCTATGTTTTGAAACTCAGAGAGTAAGAAAGTTATTGGGGTTCTTACTATCGGAGAGCAATTGTCAAACCACTTGAACAATGGACTACATTTCTTGAGTGTTTGGCCAAGTCGTTATTGTGAATTACCCCTATGCAAGCATTTCCTTAGACTCTGGATCTGGCTCGGGGGTGGTCAACTACAAGAGAGATTATAGTGTAGCTAGTGTATGGTTAGGTGGAGACTGGAAGTCCCTCCTTCAGTTTCTAGCCATTCAAATACACTCAAACAAGTATAATGATTTCTTCATATTTGAATTATTGATGATGACCTTGCTTGTTATATTATTGGCTAACTTATAGTTTAGGACTACTCATGAAAGGTTACTTGAACTCATTGCATATTCTTGGTTGACAATATCACATTCTCTCTCCATGGTGATATTGACATATTATAACTATGTGATTGTTACCATATTCATGGATTGCAGGATCATTTGCATGATTATGTCTGATTGTTAGAAGTTCACTCAGTTAACTTGTTATCTTAGAAGCTCTCAATTATCTATATGTTTATGAATTGGGAAACTCACTGCCATAACCTCTATTGTAGGTTATCCTGCATATGATGCATCTAATTTATATGATGTGTGTGTTATTTGAGTATCTAGCTAGAGTTGTTAGACATTTAGTCTATTCATGGCATGAAGAATCTATGTGTTTAGGTACACCCATATATTGTTGTAACATAGAACTGTAATCAACTTTAACATATTGAGATTCATTATTTTAACATGGTTTGTGCCCCTCTTGTGTAATAATGTAAAACTACACATCCCCCCGATGATTCTTGAAGAAATTCTAATGGATTGAAGAAGATAGTAGACCTCTTACAGACCTTAGAGATTGAATGTCTTGCATATTTCATCTTGTATAAGTGTGAAGTTGGGCGATGAACCCTTACGAAACATGCCTTGTTTTTATTGAGGATATTATGTAATTTTAGGCCTTGTTGGTACCCCTTTATTTAATCTGGATAGAGCATAGATTCTGTTTGGTAATTTAATTAACTTTAAATTACTTTCATAAATTATCGACCAAAGCTAGTAAGATGATGAAGTGTGAGTGCACTGTATGTGCTAGAAGTCCTTGGTTATTCACACCTCTAAATTAAACCGAGTTATCGAAATATAGATTCTAAATTAAGCTATTGGAATGCACATGAGTAGAGAAATTATTCCTAGAAAATAAAATAATCACTCTTTTATCAAAGAATACTTATGGAAAATCTCACACTCTGCTTCAAAAGAAACTTTCACAATTCTGCATAAAAGTAAATCAATCCCACACATATGAAAATTCTATCTAATTATAAAATCCACACAACTTATGAAAATATCATGATTATAAATTAATATCACACTTGTAAAATGAAATTTAACTCAGAAACACACACACTCTCAGCTATATGTCTGAATTATGCTTTGAAAGAAACTCAATTCTCTAAAGGAATCAAACAATCTATCATAATAACACACTTCTTGCATGAAAATCCAAAATGAATTGAAAATATATTCTCACTTGCTCAAAATCCTAAATCACTTTTGCTTGAAATAAAACCTATAATCAAATCCTCTATTTTTAAGAATTACAATTTTAATCTAAATCCAAACTCTCGCTAATGTTATCGTTGCTCATTAAACTCAATTCATGTGCTCCTGAATCAATAAAGAAAATTCATTAACAAGACAATCACACTGCTGCTATTTAACTCAAAAATAAACAAAAGAAAACGTTCTACATGATGCATCCAAAAAATAAGCTAATGTAATGTTATAAGAAAATTCTACTTAAAATTTACATAAAAGAACCTTACTACTTGAGGGGGCCCTCCACAAGCACATGGTCATGAGATCCAATTGAACAATCAACCATGCATAGAAACAAGAAGGATTTTTTATAATTGAATTGAAAATAGAGTTTTAATTCTCATTGTCGCATATTAAAATCACCGTGTTTATGCTTGCTTACGGAGTCTTTTTATAAAGCCCGTATCATTAAATGTTCAGAGCTTCATGCTTAGCTTCGGTAAACAAAATACTAAAATTAACTATGAAATATATCATAATGAAATTCGCTAACGATTTTCTATTAACAAAGCAAATCATTAGGCATATATATCGTTCCTCGCTTGCCTGTGTAGCTGACAGATTTGTCTTTTGCCTTTGACCATGTAACTGGAAGCTTCCTTGATCAATCTGGTTCATGAAGGTAGGAAGGAATCATGGAGTGCATTTATCGCTATCTTCCCATATATTTCTCATTCCAGCTGGCACCTTAGAACCTATGAAACAATGGACTTAGCTGCAGAATCATCCCAATCCGGTAGCTAAAACAAATATTAGACTAATAATAAAGAACATTATTAACTTGTGAAATACAATACTTTTACATACCTACCATGTCATAGATTCTGTGATTTGTTTCCCATTGAGTGATTATGATGATAAAAAAGGAGTAAAATAGGTGGAAAAAGGGTGTAAAAAAGAAGCAATTATGAAGCTGAAATTACCCCACACGGAGGTCATTGCATGTCATGCAAAAATTCAAAACTGATAGTCTTTCTCTGTCTCTACATTCCTTCAGAAGCTTGAGCTAGAACATCCAAGTTTGTTTTATTTACCTTCTTCTTAGCAATTTCCATCCTGGGCTTCTTCATCAAAATTTTGTATTTCAAACTTGTAACCTTCCTCTTGAGAGACTTGTTCTTCTCGTTTTTGTTCTTTTCATACCATAAGACTAGATGCAACATAATGTTATCATATTTGGTTCTTTGAATTTCATTTTTCACCTTTAATGTTTCATGTTCTTGCTTTAGATGTCTGTTAAGTGTCTCTAATTCAAAAATTTCTTACTTCAAAGTATTCACAATTAGAGGTTCTTGTGGACTGTCAAACTGAATTTGTTTTCCTTGAATTGAAGAAGAAGATATCTTTTTTGTAGCCTTTTTCTCCAAAGACTCAATATAGTCATATATCCCCTATTGTACTGGATCAATCTATGGTGTTCTTCTCACTAGATTATCAATTAGTGATGACAATGGTGATAAAGCTGGTGATGGAACCTATGGTTCCTCTTCCTCTTCCAAATTAACAAACTTCGTGAATTGTTGAGATGACTCCTTTACCATTTTGTTAATTCTTGTGCTTCTCCTTATGCTAGATGAGAGAGGAGTTTGTTTTTGAGTTTTCTTCTATTCTGTAGTGGCCTTCTCTGTTTCCTCGGTTTTCTCCTTGGGTGTATTTTGCTTTGGTTAAGGTGGGTTATCAGTAGGGTTTTCAGGCAATTTTCTTCTGCTTTTCCTTATCTTATTTCTACTTGGTTCTTCTTGCTCAACTTCTTTAAAGTTATTTCTAATTAAGAAATTCTCCAAGTTATCTCCTATATTCTGAAGATGGGCTTCAATAAGCATCTTTACAAGGCCATGATGATAGGAAGTGTTTCCAATGTACTGAATTTTCCTTAGTATATTTCCAGACATCTTCCTCAAGCTATTAAGTAGAAAATAGGGTAAACTGATTTCATTTCCTTCATGAAAGTTCATCATTAAATGAACATGGTAGAAAAACATGCTACCAAATCTACCCTCACAAGTAATGAAATTCACAATAACTAATAGCAAATTCCTCCATTTACTATTTAGAGCTGTGCTCGGAATACCCTTTTTAAAAATAGTAGTACCCATACCTAGATTCTTAGAAATTCCTTCCATTCACTCCCTTCAATATCCCTGTTTTTGAACCACCTTTCGCCAATTCTGGGTAATCCAGTCACCTCAACCATGAAAGACTCTGTCACAACAATTTTGATGTCCTCAATTTTTGCTTCAGTTCCATCTAAGGCCCAAGCAAAAGATTTGGTTACCTCTCTGTCACATCCATCAAAATTTTCTATAAAACCTAGCCACTGCACTTGCTGTAGCATCTGCTTGACCTGAGGGTAGCCTTCCATAAATTTCTTTCTGTTTGGATCTACTCTAACAATGACTCCCATGTTGACAAAGTCTCACTTCACAATTGCTTCTTTGACAAGGTTTTGGAATGGTATTAGGTTCAGAAATATGAGTATGGATATGAGAGTGAAATGGCAAATGGATATGAGTGAAACGACTCAGGAAAATAAGTAAAATAACTCTAGAGAAACAAAGTATAATGGATATGAGTGAGCGGAATTATCAATAAAGCAGGGTTTTGAAAATGAAGTGTTTGTGTGATGATGAATGGAAAATGGGATTTTTGGGCTAACTTCATTGATATGACATGATATTTATAACTCAGTCTGAAGTTAAAACAACAATCATTATTTCGAATGATGGTACAGCGTCTATATTATTTTATAATGTAATGTTTTTATCTTTATTATTAAATCAAATATTTGCATACCTTCAAACTTGTGATTCTAATTCTTGATTGTTCTTGTGAAATTGTCTTTAGGTGCTTCCACTATGGACTCGATCATTTCCTTCTGCTAAAATATTCAATCCTTCCAATTGGTGATTCTTATCAATATTAGCTGAAGAATTTCATCAAAGCTGCAGATTCTCAACAATTCTATAGCTACTTATTCTGAAAAGAAAAAGAGGGACATAAGGAAAATGGGAATTAGAATAGGATTGAAAAAGAAAATTTAGGGTGCCAAAATTACTTGGTTTTTGCCTTAGATTTTCTGTATAAACATGCCAACAGAGTTGGTTTTCATGTGTATATATATATATATATATATATTTTAAATAAGAAAACAAAAATCTTTACAAATCAAGTTGGAGAGGAAGGAAAATCCTTCCTAATCATCTTCAAATAAATATTGTCTTACAAGTTTTTAACAAATTCCTCCTTTGTCAATGGCTTGTGATAAATTCTCAATCGATGACCATTTATAAGGAAGGTCACTCTTTCTTCATCAATGGTTCTGATTCTGACTGCATCATTATCAAGGACAATTTCAATCTCATAAGTCCCAAGCCGACGAGTTTGAAATTTTCCTTGAAAATCTTTAAAATTTGAGTTAAAAAGTAATGCCCAATCTCGTGGCTGAAATTTTCTTTCCTTTATGTACTTGTCATCCCACCTGGATCTTTGTTGTTGAACTATGTTGGTGTTTTGAATAACATCCTGTCTTATCTCATCTAGTTCCTTTAGCTGCTCCATTCTTTGTTTTTGTGCTTTAGATAGATCAAGACCTAACTTGACTATTGTCTTGAAGGTCTTTACCAGGAACTCAATATGAAATAAGACTTGCTTCCCATAAACAAGCTCATAGGGGGTATGTCATGTAGTGTTTCTCCATGTGGTACGATATGCCCATAAAGCTTCTGGAAGCTTTTCCGCTCAGTCTCTTCTATGCAGATGCATAGTCTTGGTAAGAATTGCTTCAATTACTTTATTAGTGGATTCCACCTGCCCATTTGCCTATGGATGATATGGAGTGGATTTCCGATGTTTGATTTTATATTCCTGCATTATCTTTTGTACCAACTTGGATGTAAATTGAGTTCCTTGATCTATCAAAATCTCCCTTGGGACACCAAAATGAGTAAAAATATTCTCCAAAAGAAATGAAACTGCAACATTTTCAGTAACAAAAGAAAGTGCTTTAGCTTCTACCCATTTTGTAACATAATGAGTGCAAACAAGAATATACCTTTTTTGTCTGGATGGTGGATTAATTGGACCAACAAAATTTAGAGCCCATTTCTCAAAAGGTTCAATGAGTAGCTAAGGTTGCAGAGGCATTTCATCTGAAGGAACATGTTTCCCCATTCTCTAAAAACTATCACATCTCTTTACATATTCTTTGGCATCCTTGAAAAGGGAAGGCCAATAATATACTATGAGAAGGATTTTGTAAGCAATTCTTTTGTTAGTGAAGTGTCCTCCACATGGCTTATCATGACAAGTTTTTAATATTTCTAGCACTTCATCTTCTCTGACACATCTTCGAATAATCAAATCTAGCCCTGTTTTGTACAATTATCCATTTATCCATGAGTAAGATGCACTAACTTGAATTACCTTTCTTTTCTCTCAAGGAGACAAATATAATGGTAACTTCCCTGTAGCCAAATAGTTAGCAATATTTTCAAACCAAAGAGATTTAGTGGATACTACAAATAAATATTCACCAGGCAAAATGTCTTCTACAGGTACATCATTATTATCATTTTGAATCCTAGATAGAAAGTCAACAATTGTTTTTTGTTTTCCAGGTCGATCCAAAATTGTAATATTGAATTCTTGTAACAATAATAACCATCTTGTAATTCTGCCATTAGTAATTAGTTTATTCATTAAGTACCTAATTGCAGAATGATAGCCAGTGATGTAATGTCTGAATTTGTTGATGGCATGGAAAACATCTAAAAACTCCTTTTATGTTACAGTATAGTTTAACTCTGTAGGAGTCAATTTTTTACTGGTATAGTAAATGGAATAAGGAGTTAAATCTTTTTGTCCTAGTATAACTCCTAATGCTGTATCTGAAGCATTTATTGAAATGTGAAAAGGTAATTTCCAATTTGGCCCTCTTAGAATGGGTGCTTCAGAAATATTTTCTTTCAATGTTTCAAAAGATTTTTGTCAATCAAAAACTCCAATTGAATTCACAATATTTTGTGAGCAATTTGAAAAGTGGAGATGCAATTTTTGTAAAGTTTTCTATGAATGTTCTATAGTAACCAGTAAAACCAGGAAAAATTCTAACATCTCGTTGACAAGTTGGAATTGACAATTTAGAAATAACTTCTACTTTAGATGTGTCCACTCTAATTCCATTTCTTGAAATATGGTGTCCTAAAAAATCCCCTTAGTAAACATCATAAAACATTTTTCATGGCTTAATGAGAGATTTGCTTCCTTACATCTAATGAGAAAAATTTCCAAAATTTTTAGAGCTTCTTCAAAAGGATTTCCATAAACTGTAAAATCATCCATGTAAACTTCCACACAATCATGAATTAGATCAGAAAAAATTCCTAAAACTTCCCTTTGGAATGTTGTAGGTGCATTACACAACCCAAAAGGAAGTACTCGGTAGGTATAGGTTTCCCATAGATAGGTAAAAGTGGTTTTATCTTGATCTTCTGCAGCTACCTAGATATGGTTATATCCACTAAAACCATCTAGAAATGAGAAATATTTCTTTCTTGCCAATGTGTCTAAAACTTGATCTAAGAAAGGAAGTGGAAAATAATATTTTAAGGTAGCTTTATTCAATTCCCTATAGTCAATACATACTCTCCATTTTCCATTCTTTCTAGGAACAATTACCAATGGTGAAACCCACAGGCTATCTGATATTGGATAAATGAAATTCACATTTAACAATTTTTGTAATTCCTCACAATTTCTCTCAAATTTGGATTCATTCTTCTCTGAGGCTATCAGATTGGCTTAACATTTTCTTCAATGTGAATATGATGTATACAAGTATTAGGATCATTTCCTTTGATGTTAGTATATTCCCATGCATAAGCAGAGGAATCTTCATGTAACATCTTTATTAAATCTTTCTTTTGAAATTGTTCCAGATTATTATTGATATTCAAGGATTTTTCTGGGAAAATTTCTATTGGAGAATTGCAAAATTTTTCCATAGAATGTCAAGGTAATTGATGAGATGATAAATATTCAATATTGCATTGTTCTTGAAAACTTTGATTAGATTCACAATATGAGGAAGACTCATTATATTCCATTAAATTTGAAATCTGAACTTCTTCATCTATTTGTGAAGTAACAAAGATTGGTCGTATATCGATATCATCATCTATCCATTCTTCACTTTCTACTTCTATTGTTGTTTTTGTAGGAGGATATAATGTGAATTTTTTTGTTGAACTTCCATTAGAAATAAACATATCACCAGATCTACAACTTATAAAAGCATCACTTTTAGCTAACCGTGGTCTTCCTAGAATCAATGGATGTCCTCCTAAGTTACTCTTGGGTGTTAGAATAATAAAATCAACATGATAATCCCAAGAATCTAAGGATACAAATATGTCTTCTAATACACCATCAGGTTTAATAATAGATATGTTTGCCAATTGCAATAATGTAGGTGTATATTGAAGATTAGGAAGTTTCAATTGATTCGTGATTTGTTTACTCATGATGTTTATAGTTGCTCCTAAATAAATCAGTGTATTTGGAATTCAATACCATTGATACGTGTTTTCACAATGGGACTTCCTGGATCAAGATATTTCGAGATTGTTATTTTTCCCATCATGATATCTACAATTTTTCCAACTAACAGAATTCTTTTGATTTCTTTTCTCTTTCTTCCTGGTCTTTTAATATGCAACTCCCTAATTGTCTTTGCAAAAATTGGTATTTCCATAATGGCTTGTAGCAAAGGAATTTTTATACAAACATTCTTCAAGTCATCTAACATATCATAATCAGGCAATAAAGTATGTTTTTCTACCCCTTCATCAATTTTTAATCTTTCAAGAAAATGTGGTTTTTGAAACAAATACTGAAGTTTGTTCCATAATAGGAGTTGGAATGCCATCATAATGTGTAGGGGTGACTTATTTTTGAAGTTTATATTTTTCATTGAGAGGCTCCTCTTTTCCATAGGCATTTTTTTTTTTTTTAATTAATTAATTAATTAATTTTTTTGGATAACAACTGCCAGGGACTTGTTTTCCAATACTCTACCAGATCTAAGTTTGACATTGTTTAGATCTAGTGGAGTTATCATGTAAGTTTGGAAATCCTGTCCTTCCATATTGTAAACAAGTTGTGAATTTTTATTATTATTTTGGAAGTGGTTGAGCAGGTAATTGATTTAGTCTTTGTGGAAATGGTAATGAAAGTTTTGGATTTGTATTCTAAGGTTGAGTTGGTTGAACATGTTGATGAAAATATTGTGGTGGAAAAAACATGATAAGGTTGTTAATATTGAGGATACTGAGGATATTTTCCATAAGGATTTTTCCATCCTCGTGCCCAGGGTTGAGGCTAAGATTGCCAAGGCATGGGTACAGTCAAATTGTTTTGTGATGGTTGTGCAAATGGTTGAGTGTTAAATCCCTGAGTCATATCTGGTTGTGAATTTTTCCATGGTCTCTTAGCAATAAAATAGAGGGGATCAATCTAATTTGGTATTATTTCCTCTTGATAAACTGCTTTAAGACTTGGTATTGAAGGACATTCTTTTGTATCATGATTTTCTGCACATAAAACACAGGTTTCTACGCTTTTTAAATCAAGAGGGCATTCTCTGAGAGCATTTTTCTTGCTACATTTGGGACAAAAGATTGACAATGCATCATTTTCAGCATTTTGCTTGTTTTTCACTTTAAGGGTATCTATTTGTTCACTAAGGCTTCCCAAAATGTCTGTTTTAAAGTTGTCAAGCAAATTTCCTAATTCAACCCTACTTACAGTCCCAACTGCAGATTTATTAATCCTAGACATGAGAGCATCTCTTGGATTTTTCCCAGTTCTCGCCTTGCCTCTTGAAATGTGTATGCATAACTCACAAATGTCTCCAAATGATAACTGAGAAATATCTCCCTTACCCATCAAATTTAGGAGATCAATCCACTCACCTATGATGAATTTTAATAAGAGAGATTTCAAAGTTTCTTCTAGTTCATGCATTTTATCCCTTTTAACATTATAAGCAAATATTTCAATGAAATCTTCAAGAATTTGATTTTTTGTTTGCATCATTTTAAAGACTTCATCCTTAAGATTGTAGGAAATACAATAATCCTTATATTTCTCTAAGAATGTAGTTTTCATTTCTTCCCATGTTCTTATAGAGTGTTTTCCTAAGCCCATCAACAATTTTAATGCTGCATCCTTAAGAGTTGTTGGAAACAATTTTAACTTTTGAGGGTTAAGCAAGTAACCATAAGATCTACACAAGACTTCAAACTCAAAGAGAAATGTTTCAGGATCCTCACTTCTTAATACATGAAATTTTGGAAGGATGGAGGGTGATATGTTTTTCATTGCGGCTGTTCTATCTTCATCGAGGATAGGAAATACAAAGAGTTTTGGATCTCCCATACCTCCTCCTCTCCCTCTTCCTCCACATCTCCCTCTTCCTCCACCTCTATCTCCTCCTCTTCCTCCTCCAATCCTAGGTTGTTCACCATTAACATTATATACCTCCCCTTCCCCTTCTCCAGTCATTATAGATTCTTTAGAACTAATATAAGGTTCCAAAATTGGGTTTTCTAGTTCTTCTTCTAGCTCTTCTAGTTCTGGTTCTTCTATCAATGGTAAGTTAAAATAAGTTTCTTCCTCCTATTCTTCACTAGGGATCTCTAGCTCTTGTCCTAAAAGTACTTCTATAGTTGAATATAGGAAAACTACTCCTTGTGTTGGGGAGGTAGGATCTTCTTCTTCTATTACTTCTTTGATTGATGAGGTTGGTGAATCTCTAGATTGGATTTCAGATCTAAGTGCCTCAGGAAGTTTATGTTTCTTGCAAATGATGGAATATGAGTTTGAGTGGGTGGTGTGGCACTACGAGGTCATGGTGGGGTGAGTGATGTCGTTGGAATTACAATTTTACCTCTACCTACAAATCTACCTATAGAATATCTTTCCCTATGGATATCATTTTTTTTTTTAATTATAAAAAGAAAAGACTCCTATTTACACTTCCTTGACAACGACGCCAAATTGTTTGGTAATTTAATTAACTTTAAATTATTTGCATAAATTATCGACCAAAGCTAGTAAGTTGATGAAGTGTAAGTGCACTGTATGTGCTAGAAGTCCTTGGTTATTCACACCTCTAAATTAAACTGAGTTATCGAAATATAGATTCTAAATTAAGTTATTGGAATGCACATGAGTAGAGAAATTATTCCTAGAAAATAAAATGATCACACTATTTTATGAAAGACTACTTATGGAAAATCTCACACTCTGCTTCAAAAGAAAATTTCACAATTCTGCATAAAAGTAAATCAATCCCACTCCTGTGAAAATTATATCTAATTATAAAATCCACACAACTTATGAAAATCTAAGAATTATAAATTAATCTCGCACTTGTAAAATGAGATTTAACTTATAAAAACACACATGCTCTCTCTCTGCTATATGTTTGAATTATGCTTTGAAAGAAACTCAATTCTCTAGAGAATAAAATAATCTATCATAATAACACACTTTTTGCGTGAAAATCCAAAATGAATGGAAAATATATTTTCAGTTGCTCAAAATCATAAATCAATCTTGCTTGAAATAAAACATGCAATCAAATCCTCTATTTTTAATAATTACCATTTTAATCTAAATCCAAACTCTCACTGTTGTTATCATTACTCATTAAACTCAATTCACGTGCTCCTGAATCAATAAAGAAAATTCATTAACAAGACAATCACACTGCTGCTATTTAACTCAAAAATAAACAAAAGAAAACGTTCTACAGGATGCATCCAAAAAATAAGCTAATGTAGTGTTATAAGAAAATTCTACTTAAAATTTACATAAAAGAACCTTACTACTTGAGGGGGCCCTCCACAAGCACATGGTCACGAGATCCAATTGAACAATCAACCATGCATAGAAACAAGAAGGATTCTTTATAATTGAATTGAAAATAGAGTTTTAATTCTCACTGTCGCATATTAAAATCACCGTGTTTATGCTTGCTTACGAAGTCTTTTTATAAAGCCCGTATTATTAAATGTTTAGAGCTTCATGCCTAGCTTCGCTAAACAAAATACTAAAATTAACTATGAAATATATCATAATGAAATTCACTAATGATTTTATATTAACAAAGCAAATTGTTAGGCGTATATATCGTTCCTCGCTCGAATCATGGAGTGCATTTATCGCTATCTTCCCATATATTTCTCATTCCAGTTGGCACCTTAGAACCTATCAAACAATAGACTTAACTGGAGAATCATCCCAATCCGGTAGCTAAAATAAATATTAGACTAATAATAAAGAACATTATTAACTTGTGAAATACAATACTTTTACATACCTACCATGTCATAGATTCTATGACTTGTTTCCCATTGAGTGATTATGATGATAAAAAAGGAGTAAAATAGGTGGAAAAAGGGTGTAAAAAAGAAGCAATTATGAGGCTCAACAGTTTTACTGAGAGTTTATTCTCAGGTTTAAATAATCATTCTAAAAAATTTAGATTTTTGGGAAAATTCCTTTGTATGATGAAATCCTTCGAAAATTTCCTGGTTTTTTCTTGTCTTAGTGTTTTTACAGAAAATCCGGTGAGCTGGGCATCCAGTGGTTGCAAGGGTTAGTGCCATCACGAGGAGGCAAAATCACTGATGGACTAGATCACTCCTCCATATTAAATTTTATCTGGGTTTCACTAATTTTAATTGGACCAACAACCGTGATGATCAAAATTCTACTGTAAGTTTTGTTTTGAATCTTATTTTCTGACCTACTTTGGCCTTGTAAGAAGCAACAAATGTTATCCTTTCTTCAACAAAAACTATGTATCAAGCGACCAACAATTAATGCAAGTCAAGAGCCCTGGCGGCTTCAACAAATCCTTTTAAAAGTTGGACTCCAGTGACAATTAGAGTGCCATCAATCTCATCAAAGATCCAGTTTAACATCAACATAACAAACACATTGAGCTATAGATGCACTTCATTAGAAAGTGTGATCACCTTCAAATAGCTCAGTTGCACCATTTTAAGCAATCTTATCTAAATTTATCACTTTTGTATGCATAACACTTATCCTCCACTCTGTTCCATCATCACATGACCTCAAACTTGATAGAATCAACCAAGTCAACCTCATAAATTGATCAAAGCTGGCCAACATATATATTATCCCTTTAAGTGCACGTGGGAAATGTAGATAGAGTCCTAAACATTGTGTTGCCCCAAAAACTATTACTTAACTATTTCTGGCTCACTTAATGCAATTGTGTTATCACAATGGAATGCTACTTATGTGTGGATTTCTTCGAACCATAATTGCTATTATTAACCATTGATCCACTCATATTTAACTATTATAAATTGTTGACTCCACTAGTGAGTTGACTAGATATTCTTTCTCAATTGTGTCGGGGTGTGGTTTTTAGCCTCCTTACCTTGCATTAATAGGGCTTAAATTTAAAGTTTCTCTTTTTGTTCTTATTCTTCATTTTTTTAATAGGTTCTTTTGTTGGAAATACTTGTTTTGATCTTTTTTTTTTTTTTGTAAACTGCGGTATTTTATTATCTACAGGAATATAAAAGTACAAAACTTAGGCTCCTCAATCTGCCTCGAAGGGAAACCAGATCTGTTGGAGCCTATACTTACATAAGTCATTAACGTTATCACAACTGTTTATAGTCAAAACTGGTAAGAACATAAAAGGTCTTCTACAACCAGAATAAATCGGCAGACTCATTAAGCTTGTTCCAAAAATACAAACCCCTAATCAACTGCTGCGAGGGCGACCCAGATGGAACTTCTATGAAACATGGATTTCGACAAGCAAAAAAGGAAAAAGGGTTAAAAACCAGGATTTTTGCATCGCTGGAGTCCTTCAGTCGATGTTGATATTGACTCTGTCCTTCCTCTGCTCCATCAGCATAGCCTTGATGTCCTTGAGGAGATCATTCTGTTGCCTTACCAGCATTTCCACATTTGCGACTTCTTTTTTCGCCGCCGCTGTGTCCTGAGCCATCTCCACCATTTCCGCTGCAACCTGCTCCATGGCCTTGGCCAGGAGGTGCTTCAGGACCCAATAGGTGTGGAGAGCGCGTTGGTACAGGGTGAGCCTGCCCCGAGTATGACCAGGGTCTGGTAACTGCAGAGACCAGTCATTCATTTCCGGATTTGAAGGCTCCTCCAGCACTTTCTCCTCCATGGCTTCAATAATGTTCCTGATGTCAGCATTTGAATCCAGATTGTAGGCCTGTTCTGCCTCATTCACCGTTTGACTGATAGACCTGTTTCTCCTTTTGCGTCTTTTCTGCGTCCGGTTACTCTCCGCCTTGCTGGTGGCTTGTCGGGGATGGCCGCGACCTCTCTTCATCTGCTACCTTCTCCCTTCTCCCTCCTTAACTCGCTGCGAGCTTCTACTACTCTGCCCAGTTTCAAATCGCTTGCCTCTGGGTTCCTTGACCTGCCTGCAGTCAAGCTCCTCCGAGCTTTCTATTTCGATTTTGGTCCTGACCCCTTCAACTTGCTTGCCTTCAGCAGCAACCTTCTCCTCTTGGGCATCCTTAGCTCTACGCTCGCTCATTTTCGATCGATTGAGGTACTGGTTGGGGGTTCGCTACCAGAGTGCCGCTTCACTCGTCACCTTCTTCGGAATGCTTATGTTAGACATTCTTTCTTTGTTTCTCCTTATAGCTTCCCACCCACCTTTGCTCAAATGATGCAGAAGCTCCCTCCTGTGCATGCCACTAATACCCCGAATGCGCGCTTTGGGATTGTGAATCAGTTTTTGTTTTGGGCCGCGACCCTAACTTGCTGCGAAATCATTAATTACCGCTGACGAGGTGTGAAGGGCGCTGCCCTTCTGTCCTCTCCTAATTGCCTCCGGATGTTGTCTTAATCTCCCTCTCCCTCTCCACGCGGGGGTGTAATTAAGCCTGTTCTACATCATGATTATCCTTCCTAATGAGCTGATTTAGCCCGTCCCATCGTGCCAACAATACCTGATTGGTCCAGCTGTCATCGATTGGCTCCACTTGTTCTTTGCTTCCCCAATTCGCCAGGCAGTCCGCGGGTTTATTGCCCTCTCGTCTAACATGCGAAGTGATTGTGAAGTCGATTTCTGTTAACAGTTCCCCTATGTCTTGGACTGTGCTAGCACTTCACCAACTTTTCACCACCTTCTCCCAACCCTTCCCTTGGATTAATTGCCTTATCGAATTGATCACCAGGGTGGAGTCCCCTTCAATTTATAACTTCCTATAGCCATTTCTTCTGGCAATTTTGAGGCCTTGGTAAATTGCCATGAATTCTGCCTCATTATTGGTCATTGTTCCTCCATGTTCAGCATAGATCCATTCTGTAACCCCTTCTCCATTTCTGAATATTCCACCAAAACCCACTGGACCCGGATTCCCTTTAGCGGCTCCGTCGCAATTGAGTTTAATGAACCCTTCTGGTGGCTTTCTAAAAACCGTTCGGCTTTGATTTGCTGATTGGCAGTTCTGTTTGGAAACATGATGGTATATCATCCCCTGTTCTATATTTAGCTTCTTTAGGATTTCTGTTTCAGGTTCTGTAGTTTTCCAATCTTCGTCTGCCCAATTCTCCGCTAGGATTGACTCTTTTATTTTCTTTAGCGTTCTCTTCCATATTTCCTCCGGGCCTGTGGACTTCCCTTTAAATATTCGACTATTTCGTTCCCTCCATAAATTCCAAACATTGAAGCCAGCTGAAATGCTCCACGCTCGTCTGACTATTTTTCTCTGAAACTTTCCTTCTCCCCACTCGCTAAGGGTTTGAATTATGTCTCGCGGGTTTCTTGCTGTTGTCGCGAATAGACTTTTCGTTTTTTCCCACTGGAATTGAGCCGCACTGCATCCATTAAGTAGGTGTTCCTGGTCTTCTTCTTCTGAATTACAGAGGCAACATCTAGCTGGGCCAGAGAAGCCTCGTTTTTGAATTCTGTCCCATGTTAAAATCCGCTTTCTTCCAACCAACCAAGCAAACAGCTTAATCTTCGGCCACCACTTTGTTCTCCATATCTTTTTCCACTTTTGTTCTTCGTCTCCTGGATCATCCTGGGTTTTTATTTTGTAGGCTTCTTTTATTGAGAATATCCCTTTTGTTTCTTTGCCCCATCGGAGGATGTCTCTGCCGTCTCTCTTTTTTATCTTCCTGGAATCGGTTTCCTTCATGTAAGCTGTTTTTTGTTCTTCTGTTGCATTCCTTTTCCAATCCTCCAGAGGTTTCCATTCTCGCCATTCCTCATTTCCAGGTGCTGCATTCCAGTAATCTTTAACTGCCAGGAGGCCTCTGTCTACTCCTGTTCTGTGAATTTCCTGCATGCCTTGTAGGTTCATCATTTTTTCTCTCTGCTGCCAGGCTTCATCCCAAAATATCGCTATCTGGCCTCCTCTTATTTCCCAGAATATATGATTGTCTACTAAGTCCCTGCTTTGGGTGGATAAGTTCCAAATATTCGAACCCCGAGGGATATTTTGATCTCTAAGAATTTCTTCCGGGGAGAGAGGCATATTTTATTTTACAGTCCATATTTCTTTCCATAAGTCCGGACCCCCTTGTAGCCATCTCCATCTTAATTTAGCAGCAAGAACTTGATTTAAGGTCCATGGATCTCTGAGGCCTAAGCCACCTTTTTCCTTGGGTTTGGTTAGACTCTTCCATGAACAGAGGGCCCACTTCTTTTGTTGTTTCGGGCCTCCCCATAGAAATTTTCTATAAATCTCTACCAGTTTATTACAAATTCCTTTAGGGGCAGCCATTATAGATAATGGATATATCGGAATTGCTTGTATAGTGGCTTTGAGTAGCACAACCCTTGCTGCCAGGTTCAGAGCACGGAAGGTCCAATTATCCAGCCTTTTCATGATCTTTTCAATGATATTTTTCCAATTTCCTATTTTAAGGGTAGATGTGTCTAGCATAGTTCCTAAATATTTGGTAGGGAGATCCCCTATCCTATATCCCATGACCCTGGTTAGATGATTCTTAACAGGTTCCACAGTGTTAAAGAAAAAGGTTCTGGATTTGTCATTATTCACTTCCATCCCTGAACTTTCCATAAATATCTCTAAAATTTTCTTTATCCGTTTGACTTCTTTCAGGGTGGCTTTGCAATATATCATTATGTCATCCACAAATTGTTGGTGTGTGACTGTGGTTCGATTCCCCCATAATCTGAGGCCTTGAATTTTCCTTTCTCTTGCTTCTTTTTTAAAATATCTACCTAATCCTTCTGCTGCAATTATGAAGAGAAAGGGGGATAAGGGGTCCCCTTGTCTGAGACCTCTTGAGGCATTGAAAGTTGCTGTTGGCGCTCCATTAAGCAAAATAGAGAAATTCAGAGTAGAGATCATGCTTATGACCCAGTTAACCCATCTATCACAGAATCCAAAGGCTTTAAGGATTCTTTCTAGGTACTTCCAACTTAGCCTATCATAGGCTTTTGAAAGGTCAAGTTTAATTAGCATACCCTTTTCTTTTTTCGTTTTCAGAGTGTGAAGGACTTCCTGGGCCACCACAAGCCCATCCAAAATCTGCCTTCCTTCAACAAACCCAGTTTGCTCTGGGGAGATAATACTTGGTAGGATCAGTTTTAGTCTCTGAGCAACAATTGATGCCACTATCTTGTAGATGACATTACACAGGGCTATAGGGCGAAAGCCATTGGCCTGCTCAGCCTGATTAGTTTTTGGAATCAAGGTTAAAAGGGTTGAGTTTATTCCTGGCCATATTCTTTGATTTATTCTGGCCTCCTCTACAACTTCCAGAACTTCTGTTGCAAGAAACTTCCACCCTGCTTGGAAGAATTCTACAGTATACCCATCCGGGCCAGGAGCTTTGTTCCTTTTCATGTTTCTAACAATGTCTTCCACTTCTTCCATGGTGATTTTCCTCATGAGTGCCAAGTTTTGATCTCTTGTGACTACATTTGGAATTTCGCTGCTTATCTTTGCTATGGCATCTGATCTGTTGGTTTGTAGTTCCCTCAGAATGTCTTTGAAATGATTAACCAATACTTTTTCAATTTCTTCATGTTGTAGAACTCTTTGCCCTTCTTGGTTTTTTATAGAGAATATTCTGTTTCGTTGTCTATGTTGAACCATTGCTTTATGGAAAAACTTAGTATTCCTCTCTCCCTCCCTAAGCCATTGTACCCTTGATTTTTGCTTCCATAAAATCTCTTCTTGTTTTCTTCTTTCTTCTAGCTGATTTAAAACCCTGCCTTCTTCTTGTGTTCTCTCCTCTTCTATTCCTTCCATGATATCCATCTGCTGAAGGTCTTCCATTCTCTGTTCTAGTCTCTTTTTATCTTCCATAATATTCCCAAATTCTTCTTTATTCCATTTCTTTATCTTATTCTTCATTTCCTTCAGTTTGAGTTGAAAGGTATGCATCTTATTTTTTCCCCTTTGCTCGCTCATCCTCCACCACTCTTCTAGCTTCTCCATCAGTCCTTCATTTCTCAGCCAGAAAGCTTCGAACCTGAAGGGCTTGTTGGGAGGCCTTTGCTTTAAGTCTATCTCTAATTTAACCGGCCAATGGTCCGATCCTGCTACCAGTAGAATGGTGGCTTCTATAAATACATCCTTCAACATTATTTGTTCTGAGATTAAGAATCTGTCAAGGCGAGAAGCTATTTGGTTAGTGCCTCCTCTCCGATTGTTCCACGTATGACTTCCATTGATGGTTTGGATGTCAATCAAGTGTTGGTCCCTTATGAGGTCTCCAAACTTTTCCATTACCTTATCCATTCTTCTTGTTCCTCCTCTTTTTTCATCTAAGGTTTTAATCAGATTAAAATCCCCTCCTACTATCCATTGTTTTCCTGGTATGAGGCGTATCAAGGCTTTTAGATTTTGCAAAAAGTTTTCCTTTTCATTCTGAATATGAGGTCCATACACCCCTGTTATAATAACCTCTTCCTTCGTGCCTACTATACTTGCTGTACCTGATAAAATTATTGGGAGACTCATCCAGTTACTGTAGTGTATTTCCTCTAGGTTCCAGATAATTATCAAGCCTCCTGCGCTTCCAATTGCATCCAGCCCCATCATTTCATAGCTACTCCTGTTTTTATTCAAAATTTCTCTCATTTTCTCAGTACTTATTTTTGTTTCTTGTACTATCATTACACTGGGCTTCTCTTTTTTCAATCTTTCATTCAAATACCTTTGTTTGCCTCTACTGTTGAGGCCTCGTATATTCCAGCTTGTAATAATCATCTTAACAGGTTTGGGGGGGATTGGAAGACCTCTGATAGAGGGATCACTCTTCCAGAGTTTACAAGCATCTCACCCACTTCTTGTATCATTTCCCCCATTGTTCTTCTCCCTCGTTTTTTGCCTCCCTTGCCAATGCTGCCCGCTCCTATGCTTTGCGCTTCCTGTTTCTCCGGTTGTTGATTTTCCTTTTCTTCGGCCAATCTCTTTTTTTCCTTATTTCTTTGGAATGCATCTTTGTATCTCTGTTTTTGTTCTTCTGGGATGAATCTTTCATCAAGCCTTTTCCATTCCTGTAGGAGTCTCGCCATTACTTGTTCTTCTTCTTCTCCTTTTGTTTTCTTTGGGTCTATTTCCATGTCTCCTTGATCTCCTTGGGTTTCACCTGTGAGTTCAACCCCCAGTTCATTATTCCTATTATCTGCCTCTTTGTTTGATTTTTCAGTTATTACCTCCATTCCATCTATTTCTTCTTCTTCGCTCACCTCTGTCTCCAAACCTTCTTCCTGCAGGGCTTTAAACATGTTTAGAGATTCTGTTTTCTGGGCTTCTTTTTGTTTACCCATCTGCATCTTTTTATTTCCTCTTCCTCTTCTTCTTGGAACTTCTCTGAAGTCCTCTTTTTCTTCCCCTGTTTTCCTTGTTGTGTTGCTTCCACTTTTTTCTGCTTCCCTTTCCTTTTCAGCTAGCGTAATAGGGCATTCCCTAAACAGATGACCATATTCATGGCATCTTCGGCAGCGAAATGGAATATGTTCATAGTCTATAGGTTGGTGCCATAGCTCATCATGATATTCCAGTTCAATAGTGTCTGGGAGAGGCTCTGTGATGTTCATGTAAGCACATATTCTAGCATAGGTGTTGAATTTTCCTCTCTTTGTTGTTTCCGCCACTTTAACAAAGGAACCTATTGTATTTCCTATGCCTTTAAGGATCTCTGGTTCCCAGAATTCTGATGGTAGACCAAAGAGTCTGATCCAAATCGGAGCAGCTAACATCCTTTCCTTATATGGGTTGTAGCAATCTACCCATTCTCTCATGAACAGACCAACGTTGTTCATGAAATAAGGTCCTTCCTCAAATACTCGCCCCCTATCTTCTAGGTTGGAGAATATAACAGTGAAGAACCCCTTTGCCCCCAACTTGACTTCCACATGTCCTTTTGGTTTCCACCTCTGATAGATCCATCTCATAAGATCCTTTTCAGCAGGCCAATATCCTATGAACTTGCATATCAAGGCATAATCACGCATACGGCTTCTGTAATTTTCTAGTCTATTAGGTGGGATTACAAACCTGGGTCTGCTCGAAGTCCTAGGTAGGCATTTGCTTTGGAATCCTGATCTCCTTTGCACTCCAGTTTCTGAAGTTTCTCCTTCATTGGTTTGGGCTCCTTCACTCTGTTTTTCCTTTCTATTTTCCCCTGTTAAAGCTACTTTGAAGGAGGGGATCTCTCCCCCCCGTTCTCCGGCTCCATTCCTTCTCCTCCCAGCGCAACTCCTATTTGATTCTGGTAACAAGCCCGGTGGTAAGCAGGCGATCCTTCAGACTGAAGAATAAACCCTAGCGCCTGCACGAGATCGCGAATCCCGCCCGGCTCCAGCTCGCTCCCCTTCAAAATAATCCTCAATACTTGTTTTGATCTTAACTTCAACCTGGCAAATTCATTTTTTTGTTTAAGGTTGACTGCAATTTTTGTCCCTTTTTTTGCACTATCTGAATGTAATTTTTGGCCTAGTTTTCCACACTATCTCAATGAAGGTTATGCCTAATTTTCTACAATATTATGGTGCAATATTGGCCATTTTTTCACCAGTATTAGTGCACTTATTAGCCATTCATTTATGTTTCTCTTAGATTACAATTTTTTTTAATATTTTGGTTATGTCTTAGTTTAAATAGTCTCATTGTAGGGTCCTCCTAGATAGATAGATGGCTAGTTTGTACAATGAAGCCATTTTATAGAAATATTATAGGTATAGAAGAGGGCCCATATAGTTCCTAATATCTCTTGCTTTCATGTTTTTGGTTGTTGTCTTGCACCTTTCCTGTTTAGCATACTTATTTTATAACCCTTGCTTGTTGTACTAGTTATTTAGATTACTTTGAAAGTAGCCCATTAAGTTCATGTGGGCAATGTAGGTAAAATCAATACTTGTCTCTAGTTTTGTGATTTCTATTTGAAGCACTTGCTTTGGCTATTTTAGTTTGTTTTTCACTTCTTTTTTAACCTTCAATCCTCATTTGGTTATTGCTATAAGAAACATTTCATTTCAAAAAGAGGTTAATTATCTAGAGAATTAAACTCCTTTTTCTTTTTGTTTTTAAAGTACATATATATCTAAATCCTAATCCACAACTAGGTCGAGAAAGAGTTTTGCTTGATGGTTTGAATTGAAGAATGCTCATTTTTTTAATAGGAGATTCATTTTAATATGTAACATGTTATGTTATTAGATTTGAATATAAAATCACACATAAGATACGAAGAATAAGTTAGAGGATCTCCTTTATTGTATCAATAACAAAACTCTTAAGGCAGGGCAACACCTTACATTTTATCCCTTTATGGAAGGAATCTAATCATGTTCACTTGCCTATTCAGGGGGGCAACATCTTAATAAATTAAGCTCCAAATACAATAAACTTCTACATATCCCATAAGGATGACTTCATCTTTATTTTAACTAATTAAGATAACACTTGCTTCTATTAGTGTACCCATTGGGCTTAGTCAAAATGTTTACCAAATCCCTCTCTTAAAATAAGAATATATTGAATGGGGATTGCAACATGGGTACAATTATTTTCATTTAGGTCTGATATGGTGTGAAATTAATCCACTTTCTATACTTGGTTTAAATGTCTCTTGCCTCACATGTGTCCTTTATTCTTGTCATAATAAATTCCAAAATGCCTTTCTTGGCAGTTTCTAGGCTACCTTACATAATGGTCAAGTTTGTTTATATATAATCCCATGTTATCAAGTCTCTCTTACTAATAAACATATAAATGAACTCTTTCAAAGCATATATCCATTTGTATAGTTTTGATATACATTCATATATGCTTAGTTACACACTACAAATTTTATGTGTTTGGTTTCCACAACTCTCTCTACATTGAATCCTTAATTGGTCTCCTACAATACCCTTGAAGGCATGGTGGTAGGTACATGAAATGTAACCCCTGTTCTTATGGGTTTTACAAAACTTACAATTCCTAAAGAATGGAAAATGCCAATTATAACACTCAACTAAAAATATATACCTCATATAGAGGCAAAAAACTTAACTATTAAAAATACCCTTGCAAGACCAGTTCTAAAATTGGGTAGATACATAAGTTTGCAAAATCTTCAAAGTAAATAGGTTTATGTTCTAAATTCTTGAATTTTATCTTTTAGAGGAACATGTGACCTAGAAGAACATATTTCATGTCATAAAATAAAACACACTACTTGTAACTATTGCAATGTCATATCTCTGGCCCCTTCTGCATCCTCCTTGTCCTCCTCATCTCTTTCTACATTTTAATTCTTCAAGTTTTATGGACACAATGGGAAGCATCCTAATTGATTATATTGTTTAGTTCATCAACGTTTAATTCACGATTGATGTTAGAAACCATGAGTTTATGCTCTCTCTTACAGCCTTAATTGACAACAACAGTTTATGAATATATTAGTCCAACTTGCTCACACGATTTGCACTATCTGATAGAGGGAATTCAATTCCTCTTGTATTGATATCAACACTTGTATGCTTACAATCAATTAATTTATAAATCACATGCTTTTGAATATGTTTAATTATCTAGTAGGAGGTCAACAAAGTTGGAGTGTTTGGTATATTTCTCCTTGTGCAACATTGAAACTATGTAGATTTGGTGTAGAGGACTTTTCCCCTTTCTTATCTCATAAGCCTATAACTTGGCTGCTGTGGAAACTTGATCTATGTATTGTTTATTGTTTATTGTGTAAAATGTGAGGTTTTAGGACCCCTGACTCTTGTGCTATAAAGTCATAGAGAGATAGAATTCAGGGAAGTTTCCCCTTTGTATTATATACGTTCATTAAAAGTGGAGGTCAAACCCAAAGAATTAGTGCTCCAATGGTTGTCGATACAGATTGAGCATATTGGAATTGTACATAAAGTATAATAGGGCTAAATACCAAAGGTTTGATGGAAGAACCTTGTTTCCTCAAAACCTTACCATGTGGGCCCATTAGATTGTTAGACCTTGGGGCGGTCACTTAGACCTATGTGGAGAGGCTTGATGCCAATGGGTCGATATTGACCATTGACCATCAACCACCAACCACAAACTTATGCATGTAAGGAGGTAAAAAAACATTGATGTCGATGTGTTGAGATGACATGGATTAGTGGACCCTGCTCTTGGATCTCAGACCTCGACGTTTCCCACTTGAGGTTGAAGTAGAGGGAAGGCCGAGAACCCAGTGTCGAGATAACGTGGCTTCGGTTGACATGGGAAAGGTGATGTGACTTGCTGGTGGACCTTACTATTGAATATCAAAACTTGGCATTCAACACATGAGGTTGGAGTAGAGGGAAGGCCGAGAACCTCATTTTGAGAGGACATGGCTTGGGTGATGTGGCCTAGGTGACATGGCTTGAGGGTGGACACTACCCTCATACATTGTTGTTTTCCATATGAGGTTGGATTAGAAGGAATATTGAGAAATTGATGTCGAGATGATGTGGCTGAGGTGATATGGCTTGGTGGTGGACCCTACTCTTGAATATGGGACATTAAACCTTGACGTTTTCGACTTGAGGTTGGAGTAGAGGGAAGTTTGAGAAATTTTTGCTGAGATGATGTGGCTTGGGGGGATATGGGTTGAGGGTGGACCCTATCGGGTTTTCCAGGTCATTGGGCCATTGGGCCTTTCAAAGGAACTAATTGGAGATTAGGCCTATAGATCAATGGTTGAGATCGATTGAGGCACCCACTTGTGGTCGATTTTCAACGAGCAAGGGGAGGCCACAATTGGGATTAACACTAACCCACTCGTATTCAATTGATGGTTGAGATTAATTGAGGCCCTATCCTTTCCATAATTTAAAAACCACCATTGGGGGGTTCGCACTACCGTAGTAGTTTTGATCAAGGTGGTTTCATAACCCAACGCAACACACAACAAGGTAGGTGGTCTAATGAATGGGTAAGTGGCCATAGTAGTGCCACATTGGCCATGTGGTTGCTACGTGGAGTTCCATGGACCAACGTGGATACTTCTTATCGAAAAAAATTCTAATGAGTATAACTTTTGATCTAGGAGTCAGATTGTAGTAATTTACAGGGTAAGTTCCTCAGATAGAAGGCCAAACGACACCACTCACAAACAGATCATAGATCAATACACCAGTATTCTTGAAGTGGTTAAAACCCTCAAAGAGGGAAACAGTCCACGACCTGAGCCAACACGACCACTTCTAGAAATTATTAATAAAATAAAGAAAATTTACATAATCTCCTCTCATGAACGGTCACCCTACAAATGACACTCCATGCTCTTTAAATAGATATCATGGACCAATCGGGTGTTAAGCCATGGATCAAGTGTTGGTAATACCAAGGAGAGAATGAACCATCGGATCACTTCATGTCTAGAACATATCGTGACCATTGGATTATAAGTTACAAAAGTACATAGTAAAGAAACACACTTGACCTAACTATACACTAGACCAAGTTATACTTAACTATTTCCTATGTGTTAGAATATCCTAACATCCCCCCTTAAGAACAACTTGGAATAGGATTGAAGGATGTAAAAATATGACACAATAGGAGAAGGAAGGAGGCATTAGAGCCTATCTCCCCATAGTGACAACTTCCTGAACTCCAACCATAAATTGAAGTTTAATAAACTTCACCTCTGTGAGAGCCTTTGTAAAGATGTCTGCTACTTGATCATCGGTTGAACAATATTGCACTTCAAGAACATTGTCATGAATGAGCTTTCCGATGAAGTCCATGTGTAGTTCAATATGTTTTCTGTGCTGATGTTGGACTGGATCTTTGCATAGTTGAATGGCACTTTGATTATCACACCAAAGTGTAGTCGGATGCTGCTACTGAAAGCCAAACTCTGTTAGGATCTGACGAAGCCATAGGCCTTCCTTACTAGCTTCTACGATGCCACAATACTCGGCTTCTGCTGAAGAAAGAGAAATGGCACTTTGTTTCTTGCAAGCTCATGTAATAGGTCCAGGACCAAGAGTGAAGACATAACTTGCAGTAGACTTCCGATCATTAGGGTCACCAGCCCAATCAAAATCAGTGAAACTAACCAATAGAGGAGATGCTTTTGCACTGTAATGAATCCCAAACTGAACTATACCTAGAACATAACAAAGTATTCTTTTAGCTACTTTCCAATGACTTTCATGTGGGTTTTTCATAAACCAAGCAATAAGGCCAAAACAAAGGAAAGGTTAGGACGGGTATGGGTCAGATACAAAATTTTTCCTACAAGCTTAGGGTATAAGGTAGCATCAACTTCAGGGGAAGTACAAGTGACTGAAAGTTTGGCTCTAGACTAAAAGGGAGAAGGGGTTGGCTTACAATCTTCGATGTGAAAGTGGCGTAGAAGATCACAGGCATACTTGGACTGGGAAAGGGAAATACCTTCCTTGGATTGCAAGACTTGAAGTCCAAGAAAATAATGCAAGTGTCCTAAGTCTGTCATTTCAAACTTCTTTTTAAGGCTAGACTTCACATGGTTTATAAGGTTGGGATCACTACCAGTAAGGATAATATCATGAACATAAAGAATAAGAATGATAAGAGACTTACCCACTTTCTTGGTGTAGACAGTATTGTCAGAATGACAACTAGAAAATCAAGTACCTAAAAGAAAGCTATCCATTTTGGCATACCAAGCCCGAGGGGCTTTCTTGAGATCATAAAGGGATTTCTTAAGTTGACATACAAGGCTGGAGTTTGTTTGTATAAAGGCAATAGTTTGTTCCATATAGATTTCTTCATGCAAGTCCCCATGCAAGAAGGCAGATTTAACATCTATCTGATGGACCTCCCATTTGAAAGAGACAGCAAGGGAAAGAACAAGGTGGATAGAATTCATTTTGGCAAAAGGGGAGAAGGTTTCAGTATAGTCAATGCCTTCAACTTGTGAAAAACCCTTATCAACAAGACGAGCTTTATGTTTATCAATTTTTCCATTTGGTCCATACTTGGTTTTGTAAACCCATTTGCATCTAACAAGTTTTCGTCCCTTTGGAAAAGGAAACAGATCCCATGTATCATTTGCTAATAATGAACGATATTCTTCATTCATAGCTGTGTCCCAATTTGGATGGCCCGAAGCTTCTACAAAGGTGTCAGGATCATAATTCGCTGAAGCTTGAGCTAGTAAAGAAGAGGCTCTATTGAACTGAGAACATGTACATCACTGATATATAGGATCACCTGCAAGAGCACCTGTTCAATCCCGAGTAGCACAGACCCATTTTGGAAGCTGAGGAGCTGAAGGAGGATCCTGAGAAGGTGGGGGAGGATTTTCATCCACGCTGTCATCATCTGAAGAAGAAATATTTTCAGAAGTAGAAGGGATAGAGAGAGGTGGCACATTCGTCGAACTAGGCTCGTAGGCTGATATATTTTCAACCAACTTTACATCTCTTATAATGATAACATTTTTGGACTTAAGTGGAATAAGGCTATATCCTTTGACATATTTAGAATATCCAACAAAAATACAATTTTCACTCTTAGGTTCTAAAGCTTTATGTTTCTCATCTGGAATATGGGTCCATGCTTCACTTCCAAAAACATGAAAGTGACTTACATCTGGTCTAATTGGCTCCATGCTTCTTCTGGAGTGATATTCTTTAAAACCTTAGTAGGAGTGCAATTTACTATGTAATTTGCACAGTTAATTGCTTCTGCCCAAAAATTAAGACAAGTGCTTTAGATTGAAGCATACAATTAGCCATTTCCTTTAAGGTGTGATTCTTCCTTTCAACTACACCATTTTGTGTGGAGTATAGGGAACAATATGTTGCATTTGAATTCCATTCTCAGTGCAAAAGTTGATGACTTTGTTATTAACATATTCTCCACCATTATCAGATCTTAGCTTAAGAATTTGATGTCCAGATTGTTTTTTAACAAAGGCCTTATAGGCCACGAACATGTTAAATAATTCATTCTTGAGCTTTAAGAAGTATACCCAAGTGCGTCTAGGGAAATTATCAATGAAAGTTAAGAAATACTTGTAGTTAGAGAATGAAACAACTGGAAGTGGACCACATAAATCACTATGCACAAGTTGTAAAGGGGATGATTCATGCCAAGAGGCACATTTTTCAAAACTATCCCGATGATGTTTTTCGAGTACACATCCGGAACAAACACCATCTATAGGAAGACCTGTCACCATATTTTCTTTACATAGATTTTGAAGGGAGCGATAGTTTAAGTGACCAAATCACTCATGCCAAAGTTTGCTCACTTCATCATTATGAGAAACAAATACCAAGGGAAGAGTTGATGAGCCAAAGTTGTTA
This sequence comes from Pinus taeda, assembly GCA_000404065.3. Taxonomy (NCBI): domain Eukaryota; kingdom Viridiplantae; phylum Streptophyta; class Pinopsida; order Pinales; family Pinaceae; genus Pinus; species Pinus taeda. Next base: position 95,330 of record APFE030645324.1, read on the forward strand.
AACTTATACAACCTTGTAGAATCATCAACAATGCCAGTAGCTAAACTTTGTTTAGGATCTCTTAGGTCCTTAATTACAACATCGTGAGGTGAAAATTCAATGGTTTTACCTTCACCTAAATGAGTTATCTAATATACAGATATAAGGTTGCAGGACAAGGTTGGAACACATAATACATCATTAAATTGACCATTGTCTAGATGAACAGTTCCAGTCCCTACAACACTAAGAGATCTATCATCACCAACATATATATTTTTGGTGTTACAATCATTTAAAGAAGAAAACATGGCTTTGTTTTTGGTCATGTGATAAGAAGCTCCATAATCAATGAGTCACCCATGAGAATGAGAAGAAGAAGACACATTTAGTGCATAACTAGACTGAGATGCTTGACAACCACATGCAAAAAGTGTTATTCCTGAAGATGAAGTTGAAGTTGAAAAGTGCTCCAAATGGCTGTTATGCTTCTTCATTGTTGCTTCCAAGACTTCCATCTTCTTAAAGCATTTGGATTCTAAGTGCCATCTCGATTACAAAAGTGGCAATGTCTATTAGTTTTCTTCCCTTTGTTTTTATTTGCTTTATCATTTTGTTGAAATGATTTTTCATTTTGAGACTGAAACTTCTTAGGACCCTTGTTTGGTTTAGGACCATTCTTTTTAGGATACTGTTTCTTAGGATTCTTTGAATTTGGTTGTTGTTGGGCGGCTAAGGCTTTCTTAGAAGAGTTTCCAAGATTAAGAAGACAAAGATGTAAGAGTTTTTCTTGTTCTCTTATTAAAGAATCACAAAAGGCATCAAAAGAGGGGGACTTGTAGTCTTTTCCTTGAGAAATAAATGCCTCTCTAGTAGAATGGAAGATGGAAAGAAACATAGAGTAGGATGGTCCCAACTTAGTAAGAATGGAATAGATAAGGCTACCATATTATTTATTAACCTTAACACCTTCCAAGAGAAGTCTAAGGGTCTTGAACTTGGACAAAAAATCTTCAATGTAAGAAAAATTATTGGGGTCCAACGCTAGCAACTAATTTTCGAGTTGACGGGCTCTAATTTCATTTTTAATTCCAAAAACTTTAGTGAGTTGTTTCATTGTTTCATTTAGGGTATCAAGTTCTGCGATATGGAATCTAAGGTATGGAGAAATAAACATCCTTATCAACCCACGTGCTTGATCTTGCCTATTTTCCCATTTGGCTTCTTCATCTTCATCTTTAGGTTTAGTTTCTTGGCCCGAGGCTATTCTGTAAAGACCTTTACTTCTAAGTAAATCCACAATGTAGGACCACCATTGGAAGTAGTTGGTGCTATCAAGAATAACTTGGCATGGACTTTCCATTTTAACAGAAACTGAAGATGTAGACGTTGAAACTAAGTGTTCCAATGGAAAGATCTTGAAAAATTACGCTGATTAAAACAAAATGGCTCTGAAAACGGCTTCCGGATGAATAAGTTATGGTTTTTTGAAGAAAAGTTGTTGAAGATGCCAACAAAGTGCTTGAATGTGCAAAAGTGAATGATAATGTTATATTTAAAAAAAAGCTCCCCCTTTCTAAACTTAATCTAATTAGTTCACTTTAAAAAAAGGATTTATGGACCCACTTTTATAAATAAGTGAAAGTCACTTTTACAATGGTACTTTATGAGCTACTCATTAAGTTGTAACTTAAATAAAAGATAAAGAGACTTTGGAGTTATGAGTAACTCACTTTTTATAATGGGTGAGAACAATTTTACATAAAGTAACTTTAAAACACAAGTTACATGTGAAAAAACTTAAACCCAAGACCTCTATTCTCATAAAGCAACTTTGGACCAAGTGCGCTAGTTTAGAAGACTAGTAAAATTTGGAAAAGAGGAAGGGGGTTGTTTTTTTTTTAGTCACTAAAACTTTGGGGTGCATACTTACTTGAAAAAGCTTTTTTTTTCCTACAAAACAAAAAATCACACAACCCAACACGGACATGCAAAAAAAACCAAACCTTATGGCTTGAAGTTAGCTTTCACTAGAAACTAAATATTTTCCTCAATGTTTCTGATTTTCCAAGATCACACTAAGGTGCGACGGAAAAGAGCATACGCATGAGAAAAATTCTTTCTTTCTGTTTCTAATTTGCCTAGATCGCATAGAGTTGCAGGGCAAAGAGCATACACAGAAATGAAAGGCATAGATCCAGTAATAAAAAACGAAAAGATAAACAAACCAAAATAAATAGAGAGATGAATAACTAGAACTGTAAAAAAATTGTATACCTCTAGATCTTAAAAATGACGTAGCTAGGGCATCAGAAACCTTTTTGCATGAAACGAAAGGGGTTCCTAACTGGAACAGATGATCCTAACACAATAGAGCAGTCCTCTCGGCCCGAAACGAGTTAGAAACATTAGATCTAGGGAATGAAAATCAGATGCAGTTGTACCGACTTTGGATTTGGATCACCAACGAATGCGACGCTCAAATAGCTCTAATACCATGTATGAATTTACAAGGTAAGTTTCTCAGATAGAATACCAAAGGACATCACTAACAAACAGATCACAAATGAATACACCAGTATTCTTGACGTGGTTAAAACCCTTAAAGAGGGAAATAGTCCATGGCCTGAGCGAACGCGACCACTTCAAGCAATTTATTAATAAAAGAAAGAAAATTTACATAAGCTTCTCTCATGAACGGTCACCCTACAAATGACCCTCCATGCTCTTTAAATAGAGATCATGGACCAATCGGGTGTTAAGCCACAGATCAAGTGTCGGTAATACCGATGAGAGAATGAACCGTCAGATCAGTTCATGTCTAGACGATATCATGACCGTCAGATTGTAAGTTACAAAAGTACATAGTAAAGAAACACACTTTACCTAACTCTACACTAGACCAATTTCGAGTTAACTATTTCCTATGTGTCGGAATATCCTAACACAGATTGACATAAAACTTATATTGTCAGAAAGCTCTTAATGAGTTGATCATCATGGTGGCATCAAAATTAATTTTCGCAAAGTTAGAAAAGTGATGTTTCACTAACCCCATCTTCGTAACATATCCTAGAGATTAGGTCAAAACAAATAGATAACACCCACCACAATCCAAGATAAGCCAGGGGTGTAATGCTCCCTCCCACACCCTTCAACCTTCTAGGGCTATGTGAGGTGTTAATAATTAACTTGACCTCCATGGTTCATTAGGAAGATGGTTCTATAAAAATGCTCTTTCTTTGAATCTTGCATAATTAACTTTCGATATTACCATCGTATATAGCTTGTCAAGAGCTTTTGGATAATATAGTTTTCATCTAAATTTGACTCTTTGATCAAGATTTATGCCCATTTGAAGTTTGAAAAACCAGATTGTGCCAGATCAATAAAGAACCAACACATGGTACCCACTTGAAATCCACATAGACATGTCTTAACCTATTGGAACCTTCCACATGTACATAAGGTTGTGGCTTACATAGGTCAATCTTTTCGTATTTTCAACCATTCTCACTTATAACCAATCCACCTATCCATATCATCTCAATCATGAGTCTTTCCATCAACTCATATGCATAGAAACCTAGTGGATTTTCCTGAGGCATACATCATCTCGGTTGTGGGTCCTTTCGACAATTCATAGACCAGAGGACCTAGTACGTTCCACCCTCGCGCATATGTCATCCCAGCAGGTGATCCTTCCAAAAACTTGTAGTCTAGAGAACCTTATGGGTTCCACCCAGGCACATCTCATCCTGATCACTTATGTGCCATGTCCTCATGGTCTCGAGTCCTTAGGACATTACGAAAATTGAACTTTACATACACTTGGGGCCATGTTCTTGGGGATTAGGGTTAATCGTTGATTATGGATACTTAAGTGTGGTAAGGGATTAAGGCTAATCCCTAATTAGGGTAGCTTAAGCCTTAATAAAGTGTTCTGAGGCTAATTTCTTTAACCAACCTCGCAGACTAGTCTATTGTTGCCACCTGTCTGGGGTCCACTATTGGTATCAGGCCATCTTTGAAATTTATTAGTTATTCATTGTTTTAACCATTCCTTGATCAAAGGCTAAGAATTATCCCTAGGCCCCCTTGTTCCACTTGATGTTTAACAAATTGGGGGGGGGGGGGGGGGGGGGGGGCGGGCGCGGAGGAGGGGAGGGGGTCCAAATTTTGTCACTCATGCGACTAAACACACTTGCACCTTAACGAGCATAGAAACAATATATCATTTTCCTATCATATCAAACGACAATGACACAACTTCGAGTCTATTGGGTGCAACCGAACTTGGCCTAGATTTTGCCAAAGACTCCGTATTTTGGGGGGCGGAGCATGGAACAGAGCATGGAGTGGAGCATTTTGAATATGCCGCACGGTGTTGTAAAGGATTCGAGGTGGGTTGAAGCCCCTCCTTTTTGTAAAATCATGTGATTTTGTAAGGGATCGATGATTTTGGGGCCATAGTTGCTTGTTTTAGGGAATCCATGGTATTTGGAACATGTGCTACGGGAATAAGTACCCTAGGGATTTGGGTTAGAACCCCAGCAGAGCATAAGCAAACTACAATAAGAAACACTCATAGAACTCAAGCAAAATTCTTATAAACAAACTATGCAAGAGCAACCGTACCTAGATTTCCTTCATTCGAGTAGGTCCTGTAGGGTTCAGACCCTCTGCAACTCCTGATGTTCTTCAGACTTGAAATCATTCAATTCGAACATACATAGCAATATAGAGGTAAAACATATTCACGAAATTTAACTTTATATCATATGAACTAATGATCAGTTATACATCAAAATAACATTCATACGTGAATTACAACACGATTTGATGCATAAACAAAATTATTTTCGAAAACAAGACAACATTTCTTTTTTTGCAGTAAGCTATAAATAACATGGAGATAATTCACCCTAGTCTTCTTCTTCCGGCTCCAAGCAGAACCGTCCTCCAGAGTTGTCCTATCCCCGCCTTCAACAATCTTCTTCCATAACCAACACCATGATATCTCAAGCAAGAAGGAGAATATCTATAATCAAGCAAACAGGGTTTCCTGAAGCTTGGGGAAGTGCATGAGGCACAGGGATACATCAGACTCAGTCAGAGATAATCTCAGTATAATAACTCTATATCTTCTCCTCCTTAAGGCCTTCCCATAGAAGTCTATTTATACTTCTCCTAATTAGTTTTTTAGTTGGGAAACAGTTGGGCCACAGGCAATAGGAGGTAATCAATAGGTAAAAACTGTGAACTCTGCCCATAATTAAGGAAATTTAATTTTTTTAAGTGTTTTAACACATATACGTGGGTTCAGTATTGACTAACCTGCGTGTACACACTTTTATCTCAGGGAAAAGTAGCGTACAGGGAATAAAACACTGTTTTTAATATATTTGGACCAAGTCTGGAAGGAGGGGTTGCCCTAGGCCATAAACCAAGCATCACAAATACCAAGGGTGATAAATGGTGCTATAACAGATGACACCTAAAATATGAGGTCAGAAGGGGTACATGATGGCCGAAACGTATTAAGTGTATGGAAATAATCTTGTCGAAACTGAGAAGGACTTCACCAAGATTCAGCCTGCCAAGCCATCAAAAAGAGATCTGAAAGAAAATGCTGTCTGAGGCGGGCATACCCATGCTCAAAGAAACTAAAACATGTCCACATATCAAGTACAAGCACATCCAATATGTATACAAGTACAAAGAATTGAAAGTACATAATGGATCATTTGATCGTGATGGAAAAAGTACATGTATGAATATCACATATAAGAAGATGATCAATGAAGCTGGAGGATGAAACTGATCATTGATGTCAAAAAATGATCCCAATAGTACCAAATGAACATAATGGAATAAAGTGATACTACATCGCAACTTGGATGCCAACATATAAGATGTCGTTGTGAAGAACTGCAACATACACGGTGGATGGTGTCAACTAGCAGCAACAAGAGCAACTAACAAGTGAACTAAGACATGCTGAAACAACCCGAGGTCTTCACCGACCGCCGTGGTACATTTCTACACAATGGGAATAAATGATCTGAGGTCGACCACGTGAGAAACCGTTTGATTACCGGTCATTGATGTATACCGTTAACAAACGCGAGACTACTCACTGATAATGAAAATGAGAGTCAAGGTACCCAGTACAGTCTAAAAAGTGCGAATAAATGAGTTGGAGTTGAACATTTGGAAGAATCTATCAATCAGGGGACAATGATGGTTTCCCACTGTCGATAGCGATGGAATGTGCAACTGATGACTACAAACCCCAAGGTACTGCCAAATGGACTCTAGATCTTTGTCCCAGAGAAAATGAGCTATAGTCGATAGGAAAAGATCCGCTAGAAGGAAGGCATTAAGGCATCCTTCATCGATCTAGCGCGAGTGTAACCTGTAGGCCAATAATGTGGAAGGAATCAGACGAAAAAGATGTAGTAACCTAACCGAAGCATGTTTCCAGTGTACACAAGATGTAGCTAGCACACGATAGAAACCCTCTGAGCTAACTGATACTAAAAGCTGACATAGAGGTGAGGAATCCACCAATAGGGTCAAATGGAAACCAAGGCACTACACGAATCCCAATGTGTGATAATGAAATCTGATTTCGAACACAAGGGAAACCACCCAATCAAAGACCCATGATACTGATCGATACTGAACATAAGGTGAACTATCAATAATGAAAATAGGGCCAGGGTGCGGCTCTAGGTCTATCCTCAAAGCAATATGTCATCGTCGATAAGGAGAAGACCTGCCAGCAAGAAATTAATGGAGACCTTTTCAAACCGACACGAGCAAAGGACCAATATAATTGATGTGATGACAAACATGACACTGACAACTAGGGATGGCAGACTGAAAAATAGGACAAGAGACACCGTAGAGAGGCCGAATCAGGCTTACTTCCTTTGAACAAAAGCACGATTCAATGATGACTATATGACATCATATGATAACTCTGTATAAGTTTGTCATACAGGAGGCACGAGAAAACTCTCCATATGATTGGAAGAGTTAACCAATCGGAGAAGTACTGACTCAATAACAAGGTTAAGGCGTACCTAAGTCAAACTGAATCCCGCCCAAAAATAGAGGAGAGACTTTCTTTTGAGTGCTTTGTTCAAGGGCGACACGACTGACTCTAGCTGCCAACAAAATATGGAAATGTTGTCCCGTTCCCGCTCTTTTTGGAATATATAATTTTTTTTTCTTTTACTTTAAGCTAGAAAAAGAATAAAAGAATGCTATAGTAAGTGGAAAGAATGAGTGTCAGAGAAACAAATGATCTAGTTCCTGGGATGAGAACAGTCCTATGCTCAATGCAGGGAGGCAAAACAGGTCAAGGACACTTAAAGGGATGTTCTTTCCATGGGTTACATGATGCTTCAAGTTACAGAAGCTAGGTGATTGCATGGTTGATTTTTCAAAAGACATGATCAAATAAGTGGCTTAAACACAAGTCCAAGTGAAGCCGGCTCAAGGCCAAAAGGTGCAAATAGTCAAAATGCAATGCAACAATACAACTCAACACAAAGGAGCCTCTAGGGTATAAGGCCAAAAATCTTCACAGAAGAAAAGAGAATGTGTCTTCAACACACAAGTCATGGAGGGACTAAAGAGGACTCCCGAGCCTATTCAATATAGCAACATGGGCAACCAATGTTAGTGAGGTTCTAACTAAGATGCCCATGTAAAGGATGGCTTTACCATCGCATCATGATTTTAAAAATCGGCGAGTGAACATGGTTTATTAACCAAGACATGATGGGGTCAACCCTATGGATAATGTATTGCTGAACGAAGGCTAGTATGCAAGATGCATTGGAAAAAATGGTTTTCCCTAACCTATATGCCAATGAGTAAACAATCGTTACCATGATGGGTCAGCGGTCATGGGACCGAAATATCATCTCGAAGAAGTATCCAAAATATCCTGAAAAATAACCCATTCTCGACAATACAAGCTTACAGGTCAAAAAATCCATGAGACAAAAATCAAATTTTGAAAAAATATTTTGCAATTCCAAAGTTATATAATGACTTTTGGACTCATAGATTTTTATTTCTGTTTGGAGCAAAGAGTTGTGGATCAAAAAGGAGCAAACTTGCCTCTGAACAATTGGACCGTTCAAATCGCACCAAAGTTATCAAGTAACCCTAAAGTCATGCTTGCAATGTTTTGTGATAGTTTTTATAAGTTTTCATTAAGTTTTGACCGTGGGAATTTATGCCCAAAAATCCAACTACGTGTACACGTGGTTTGGATGTGATCAACCCGCATATACGATGGCCCTACACGCGACTGTGTGTAAAGGGAACCTGGGTGTACGCGACTTAAAGTTTAAACACAAAAACTAACGGTTGAAACTAAAATTTTTCAAGATGAGCATCACATGGAGAGAAAGAGAGCATACCATAATTGAAAATGAGGTAATGAATGACCAAAATGCACTAGATGCATTGAGAGGCTGTGGCTTATTGAAATTCTTCAAAATGCCAAACATGAAAGCCAACACACACCTGCTCGAACTGTTGATCCACTACTGGAGTGCAGAGGATGATGCCTTCATGATAGATCAGATGCCTCTGCAGATTGAGGTTGAAGACATCTACTTTATTATAGGTCTCTCCCTAAGAGGGGAGGTCATGCATTCGATTGGTAGGACAAGAAGTAGTTTTTCAGTAGAAGACTATGTACATATATACTGTCTTGGATACCCAGAAAAGATTGGAAACCAGTGCAATCAAACATGTGGAAAGTTTATCTCTGAGGATTCTACTATTTACCATTGTGAGGGTAAATGGATTAGCTTCATTGCACCAGGCTTCACGAGTGTCCATCAGCCTTGCAGTGGAATGCCTTACCATGGTTTTCAACTGGTGCACACCTCTTCTGACCAACATGAAGAGCCAATTGACCTCCATTTAGAAGGGTCAGATAAAGAACTTTGGATATGGGACTATCTTATGCTCATTCTTCTTCAAGAAGGTACCTGGGCTATGTCCCAAAGTATCTATCTCCATCAACAACCCTCGAGATCCTCGGATGGGTAGATGGGCTAACTTGATGAAATGCCTTGGAGGCGGGGACGTGCCTAGGACGACTTTCGATGATGACTTTTTCACCTGGTGGGACCAACATATCATCACAGTCAACGAATACTTGTATGCTGGTATGGATTTCTGAGGAGATCCAGACTTGGTGTTGCCACTAAACGCAGCATGGGGAGACATAGGTAACAATTTTTTAAGTTTTTGTAAAATTTTAAATATTTTTTTCTTTTTTAAATATGAAATGAATTTGGAAATATTTTTGATGGGACAAAATACTGACAAAATGACCATGTTCCAGATTTGGGTCCAGTGAGACCAGATGGATTTTCCGAGGCACAAGCGTCTCGGAAGAGGTGCCGAAGAGGTAGTAGCTGAGACATAGAGAGTCCTATATGTAGTTCAGAGAAACTTGGTGAGATTGACTCACCAGGTACTGATGATAGCCATAGAGGATCTACCTAAGGAGATGCAGCGCCGCGTGCTAGGGGTGCCATGGGGCTGGGTCTGCATACTTCGGCGTGTAGCCAATGCAGTAGTTAACTTTTTAGCTGCTCATCTAGAGCCACGTCGATAGATAGACTGGACATGATTATGGGCATTTCATCCCAATTTTGTATATTATTTTTTGAACACTATATCTATACACAAGAGATTTTATGATATATATACAGATTCAATTTTTATTTTATTTATTTATTTTTATGTTTGTTTAATTTGATGAATGATTAATATGCCAATCTAATGCTTGATTAGCAATAGAATCTGCTAATGAATTCTCAGATCATGGAATGTAAACATATGTAATATAAATAAATGATCATTGCAACATTCTCACTCTAAAAAATTGGCGATATAAATAAGGATCATGAACCCGATAAATGTTATTTAATTGTGACATCACCAGTTGTGAGTCTAAGTAAACTACCAAAGAATCAATCCCATAAGAAATTGCTTCGGATGGTAAATTAATAACGGCAATATATTCGACAATGTTATTCGAAGCAGGACCAATACATACTCCCCTTGACACCATCAACTAGCCAGATGGATAATAAATCACCCAAGCTGCGGAAGCCAGATTCTGAGTGTGCCGACTAGCACCATCGATAAATCCAAAATATATCAAATCATCCATCAACACCTACCAAAGCAGATAAAAAAATGTCAATATCACAAAATTCCAGACAAATATGTACAAAAATACAATATATACAAACAAGCAATTGCTCGACCGGAACCTAAGAAAAATACTTTTTAAGGTAGAGCCCATTTCGGGGCTCCGTCAGCTTGTTCCTTTCAAAATCAATCAACTCATAGGCCCCTTTCCCCAAAATTCGCTTCACTACAAAGGGACTGTACCACAGAGACTTGAATTTTCCTGCCCCAAGGCGTCTTTATCTTGGTCATAGACTAAGACAAGATCACCTTCAGAAAAAACCTAAGGACAGACAAATTTATCATACTAAGTTTTAACCCTCTTTTTATGGGCCTCATTTATTATGGTGGCATCTCGACGCTGCTCATTGAGATGTTCCAAATGAATGAGGCGTTCTTCGAGACTAGATGTTTATGGAAGAAGTTCTACAACGAGTTTAAGGGACATAATTTCACATTTGATAGGAAAAATAGATTCCAACCCATAAACTAATTGAAAAGGAGTAAAACCGGTGGCAGTCTTCACCGAGGTTCGGTATGCCCAAAGTGCCAGGTACAACATGATGTGCCAACTGAAGTGATTTTTATCAATTGCCCTTTGTAGGATAGTCTTAAGGGACTTATTCACAGCTTCGACTTGCCCATTGGCCTGAGGATAATATGGAGACGAATACTCCTGCTGGAAGCCCAACTTGAGAGCCAATTCGGACATCAGTTGATTCTAGAAGTGATTGCCATGGTCAGTGAGAATCTCTCTTGGGATACCAAATCAAGAAATAACCTGATTGAAGAGAAACAAGGCTGCTGTTTCACTATCGTTTTTGTAAGTAGGCATGGGTTCAACCCACTTCGTAAATTAGTCTACGAACACAATGATGTACTTGTGATTCACCACTGGCGGTGGATTACAAGTAGTGAATTCAATGCCTCACTTCGTAAATGGACCGACAATGATAACAGGAAAAAGTGGAGCTGGATGCATGCACTTTTTTTGAGTATAAATTTGACAAGGGTGGCAATGTTTGATTGCTTCAATACAATATTTGAAAATTGAAGGCCAAAAGTAGCTAGCATGCAAAATTTTCTGGGCTATTGCAAGCCCTGATAGATGACCGGCACAAGCTCCACTATGGCAATCATTAAGTACAAACTCTGCTTCTTCCAAAGTTAAGCAACACCTAAGGATTGAATCAACCCCTCTGCGATATAATGTATCACCAATGCTAACATAGTTTTTGGCAAGGTGATGTAAATTTCGATGCTCATCCTTGGAGGAAGCAAGTGGGAACTTCGAAGTCTGGAGATATATAATGATATCTCCGTACCAGGGATCTTGTGAAGAAATGAGGAATAAATGTTCGTCAGGGAAATTTTCCTCATAAACAATGGCTTCCTCACAAGGCAACTCGAAAATTAATTCTGTAAAAACCAATGACTTCTTAGATTTGGCTGACAAGAAATCGAGATCAAATTATTGCAAAATAACAATCCATTGATTATATTTGCCCCCAATCACTCGCCTACTGAGGACAAACTAAAAAGGATTGACATTCGATAACATGAATGTTTTGCATAGCAGAATATAATGACGAAGCCGCTGGACAGCATGGATAGCTGCCAAGGCCAATTTCTCAATAGGAGAATAGCGTAATTTAGGTGCTACTAAGCCTTGACTCAAGTAGAATATTACGTGCTCACTGAGAGCATCATCTTCCTGAACCAGAACCATACCTATGGTTGATTCTACCGCAACGAGATACAAAAGGAAATCTCTGCCATAATCTAGTGGAATCAACAATGAAGCAGAGATTAATGCCTGTTTCAAAGCATCAAAGATCATTGCACAAAGTCATCCCATAAAAATGGAACTCCTTTCTTAAGTAAACGCATAAATCCTTTGGTAATCTCAGCGTAATTGGCTATAAATCTTCTCAAGAAATTTTCCTTTCCTTGGAGACTTTGAAGTTGATGAATTGAAGATGGGGGAGGAAACTGAATTATTGCCTCAACCATGAAAGTATCAACTCGAATCCCTTCAGTTGATATGATGAATCCTAACAACTGACCAGATGTGACTGCAAAAACACTTATTCGGATTCAACCAGATTTTATAAAAATGACATCTCTCAAAAACTAATCGAAGGTGGCTAGGATAATCGATTCTTTTTCGAAAACGAGAAGTTAAGTCATCCAAGTATGCTTCGATAACATGTTTTATGTTGTGGAAAGCATAAGACATGGCCCGCTGAAAAGTAGCTCCAACATTTTTAAGACCAAAAGGCATCTTCTTGCATGTAAACGTGCCCCAGGGACAAATAAAGTCTGTCTTGTGATGGTCCTCTGGACGGATAATAATTTGATTGTAACCAGAGAATATGTCCATGAACGAAAATATTTCATTACCCGCACATTCATCTACAATTTGATTAATAAAAGGCATGGGGTAATTGTCTTTTGGACAATTTTTATTCAAATCCCTAAAGTCGATGCATACTCAAATCGTTCCTTGCTTTTTATCTACCAGAACTGGATTAGAAACCCACTCCATTAGAGGAACGAGGTATATGAAACCTGCTTTAAGCATTTTTTTCAACTTCAGTTTTAATAGCTGTTGCTTTCCGAGGATTGACTAGTCGAAGCTTCTGACGAATAGGTTTGGCATTTTCATACGTCTTGATCTCATGCTGGACTATAGATGGATCAATTCCATGCATTTCCTCATAAGACCAAGCGAACACATCTCGAGACTCTTTAAAGAGGTCGGTGTAAATTTGAATTTCTTCAGGGGAACAATCAGCTACAATGAAGACATTTTTATAATGTTAGGATTCCTAGAGATGTTTATAGGTACAGTTCTTGAGATAACCGACATATTACCATCGAAAAATAATTGTGTTGGAGCCAAAGGGTTTGAAACTGTACAAACATCGCTAGTAAATAGATTGGAGAACCTGGATTCAACTTCATGCAATGGAGGAAGAAAATATGAACGATGATGTAAATCTTCCCATGGTTGATATACACCCATTATTGCCTCCAAAATTGCTTCTTTAGATGGTAAAACTATATCTAAGCAATCCAGAGCAGAAGTAGAGTCAAGGGTCCAAGCTGGAGCCACATCACCATCTAAATCCTCCCGCGAAAAAGAAGTGGGATGGTTGTCTGTAGAGTTAACGATAGATTGATAGCTAAGTTCTGTTGCATTCATGGGAAATTCCATTCCACCAACCTGTCCTCCATCTAATGTGGTGGTAGATGAAGGTAAGGTCCAAGGGTCTGAAAAATAACGAGTTCGAAAGAACTCTTTTCGTGAAGGGCCCCTAGAGGATGAAATTTCATTGATTCTAGCTATAGGAGGAGGAAGATCAAATATACCCATTAACGAAGAGTACATCCCAACTCCTAATTTCTTAATAGGTTGATGGGGATTATCCACCAATGGAACGGTAGAATCCAAAATTGCATCGGAGTCACTTGGAGAATAATCTAACTGATCAATTTTAACAATTCTCCCCTCATGAGGAAAGTAGAGGATGCGGAATAAAGATGAAATTATGGCATCCATCTCGTAAATCAAATTCCTTCCTAAGAGAAGATTATAATCTAGGTTGGCATCAACGATTTCCACCTCAATATTTATGACCTTTCCCCCAACACATATAGGAAAGGTTGGGATAATTCCATGTGGCCTATGAGAATGTCCATCAAATGCTGTCAAGAGAGTCGGTGAAGGAACAACTGAAGGTGATCCAATGGCCTTCCAACATGACATAGACATTATGCATGTGGAAGCTCCCTCATCTATAACTGTATGAAAAATATTGGTTTTTCACTATGTAGACTTTATCTAGAAAGCCATAAGGTGAGGAAGTCCCTTTTTGACATTCATCATATCAAAAGTGAGAACTAAAGAATTCTTTGGATCTACTGCCACAATTGCCGAAAGCAAAGCACTTCCCTGAGCAGGACACGACTGGAGTACCTCTAAAGCAAACATAACACAAGGACTTTGAGCCATATCTTCCGCAATCGAGTAGTTCTGGGCTGCCCTAGCATTAGTATTAATAATCGAGTGCTTTGTGGAACCTTTTGGTATCCGAGGTATAGACTCAGCAGAGGGTCGCTCAATATGAAGTGGGTTTGTGGGTTCAGGGATAGATTTATCCTTAGATGTTTCCGTTTCACCATAATCGCGTGCTCGTGTAGCAATGTCGACATGAGAGTTCATCATATAAACATTTGAGGAATTTTCCCCTTCCTGGTTATCCCCTACAGAGGTACCAGCATTCAAGTTCGTGCTAGCAAGTAATTGCTGCCCTTGGGGAAAAGGGTTTATTAGAACAACTTGGGAGCTAGAGGACCATTGCTACACTAACAAGCGCTGGGTATCTTGTATCTTAGGGTAGAGGTGAGTCAAATGATCTCCGTTGCATAACTTGCATGGAAACTTAACCTTTTTCTTGGACTCTTTTCTACCCTCATCGGCACCATTGCCGAGTTTGTTCGCATTGCCCTTCCCCTCCTGGTTCTTTTTCATACCTCATCCCTTCCTCTTCCCATCAGGTTGTTGATTTCCTTTGGGGTTAGAGGCCTGGACGATGTTTACAGAGGTAGGTTGGGAAGGTGAAGGTGTAGACGGTGCTGCTTGGTTAAAAGAAGCAATTTGTAGAGACAACTGCTGCAATTGGTTCAAAAGGTTCATTGTATTTGCATCAATTGATCGAACTATACCATAGGCATGAGGGCTTGGCTTCGGTTTGGTTAAATCAACCTTAGATCTAGGAGCATCATGTAAGATTTTCTGAAGAGTCCCAGACTGAGAATATATCAGTTCTAATTGCTGGGCTTGAAAAATAGCCCGCTCTTCCAAATAAACACAGGAAAGAGAAACATCCTTTGAAATTTCAGGTTGTAATGATTTGAGAAACCATTCGAGAAGGAACTCTGGTGGAATTTTAGCTTTGATAAGACTTTTTCTCCTTCTTCATTCCTGGATGTGATCCGGACTGTGAGTTGTTGTGTTTTGCTGAAAGTTGTCTAGAAGTTCAGTTTCGGCTTCATAGCGGATAGGCAACTGCAAATGGTTCAAGAAAATATTAGCCAAATCAGCGAAAGAAGTATAGGTGCCCCATAGAAACTCTATATACCATTTGGACCCGGTTAGGGTGTGCTAAAAAAACCTCAACCTGATCAAATCATCTATCAGGGAGTTGGATGAGCACCATAAGTGAAATGTGGTCACATGGTCTCCCAGGTCTTCACCATTCTTCCCTTCAAACTTTGGAATATTCGAGGGAAGCTTGGTTGGGATCAGAGGCCAAGCTGGATTGTACCTAATTGGATCATTCATCAATTCAGTTAAGTCTGGCAAATTAAGCGTGGCTAGAAAAGGAAGTCATGGGGGACCTTGCGAATTCCATCCAGAGCAGGTGGGGTTCCCAAAGGTATGAAAAGAATGACCTGGATTTTGAAAGGCACTAGGTTGCTCGAAGTAACTTGTAGAGCCTACTGAACCAAAAGATGATCTTTGTGGTCCAACAAAATTCAGAGTTTGAACAACTCCCGTTGAAAATCCTCTGTAACTAGTGAAGTTACCCCGTAACGAAGTATTGAAAGGAGCTGACAGCCCCTGATAAGGATTCCATGCGTTAGAAAAGGGTGGAAAACTTTGAAATTAATTAACCAAAGAATACAACACATTCCCTTGTTGGTGGAAAAATTTATTTCTAGCTCCTATCCCACTAACCGTAGGGTTTATCCAACTCTGGAAGGGGTTACTACCTTGACTTGTAAAGGGAAAAGGGATTGACCCTACTGTCAGATTAGAATGTGGTAGATGACCACTTCCAAATGGGAAACCCTGAAAAGAAGCTGATCCACTCATCATGGATGTAGAGGCGGTCAATGGTATGTTTAAAGGAACTGAAGGAATACCTTGAGATGACATTCCAAAAGGGAAGAATCCAAAACTGGATGCAGTATCTTGAGAACTTCCACTCATTGATGGAATGGAAGTGGACCCAAATATAGTCGTGTTAGGAGTGTTAGAAGGGATGGAAATAGTTCCTCCCCCTCGTATAGATATGGGAGTCTGCATGCTCGCAACACTCATCGTAGATGCCATGCTTCCAGCAGTGGTCATCGAAGGGACAGATGTATGTAAACCTGGGCTCGAAGGCCTATGAGTCAGAGTTCCAATGTATAACAAATGTTTGGATGGTCAGCTGGGAGAGGATAATTTGGAGCGCAACTAACTCTGAAAGCTCTTCTACTTCAATACTATCTTTCGACTAGAAGAGTACTCGAGAAAGAACTAGTGTGTTCCTCTCTAACTCTGTATTGGTACCAAGTCTGTTTGTGAACTAACGCCCCCAAGTGGAGGATCAATCTCTGATGCGCCTGCTGCCACTGGTTGGAAACCACTGGAAGAATCGCTCCTACGCCTTCTCGGAGAAGGCTCCAGACTCATAGGTGAAAGCCGATGAAGTCTCCTAGACCATTGAGATGGTCGGTCAACCACTTTGAATTATTTAAAAGATCTACTTAAAGACTAAAAAATTATAAGCTAGGCCAACTAGGAGCACATAACACTCACTAAAATGTCCCTAAAGATATCAACAATCAAACAACTCTCAAGTATTTCTGCTCCGGGTGATTAGGACCGGACACCAAAATACAAGAAAGTTAATAATAAGGGCCTTCCGAAAATAAACTGGGGTAATTATGCCCCAAGCCTACTAGTGAAGGTATCAGAGGTAGTTACACTAACCTCCAGACAACAGACTTTGCCGGTGCAAGCCCCCAAGATTCACAAGGTTTCCCTCCAGAAGTACTGCTGAACGTGATACAACATCAACCTCAGGTGCCACGAGATTCCCCTCCACAACCACCTGTGTGGTTCCTAGGATAGGCAACTATGGTCACCAACTCATATCAGAAGCTGGGTGGAACAGTCATGAGGTAGGATCAGATAAGTAAGAGAGGGGGTATCTCTCGTCATTATATTCACTAACTCTTGTGCTTTATTCCCAGTCATGGAGCTTTCCCGGTCTCCCTAACACTATTGGATTTCGCTCATTAATCAAACTTCTATGTTTTGCAATTTAGAGTGGCCTTGGAGAGTTAAATCTCCTCTCGCCTAATCCAAGGCCCTAATAAACCTAAACTTGTTCGTGTATTTTGATGACAATACAAAAGTTCTAGTTTATTTTAATTAAGCGCTTGATTTTTAATGGCTATTCTTTTAAGTCAAGGGCATAGATGGAAGTGAAACCAATGGTGTTTGTATGACACAAAAGAAATCAATGAAAAACTAACTACATGAATGCAATCATTTGTTCTTCGATGAAAAGAGATCTCTACGTGGGTCCTACGAAACTTCTATAAAGCAAAATAATTTTTCTTTTCTTTTCTTGAAACACACTTCACACATGCAAAAACTAAAAAGACTATTCATGCTTTAATAATGCAAACTACCCTAATGCAAGGTGTAATGAAGATGCAAGATCCTAAATCACTAAAAAATATCGAAAGTGATTATTTATAACTATCAATAAGCCAACTTAAGTACTGAAAATAATATAAAATTGGAATACAAAATTCTCTCCAAACAAGAATGACAAATTGCAAAAGATCACAATTCACTCTCAAAAAATCAAAAGAAACCAAAATCAAACTTGGCAAAAGAAAACAAAAACAATGTTTTTTGAGATATTTTCTTTTTCAAGAAACAACAAAAACAACTTTTTGAAATCACTCTAAATGCCACTAAAACTCAAAGATCGAAAGAAGAGCACAAGGAGTCTTTGAAAGTTACAAACTCGAAAATGAACAAAAACTTGAGCCAAAAGGCTTCAACTTGTACTAAATGACCCAAACAATAGCAAAGAGCTTGACAAACTGACCAAGAAGCTAGGAAAGAAATACTTTCGAATTCGTCAAAAAAGATTTTCAAAAAGAAATAAAAGCTATAAGGCCACAAAATGATGGAAAGCAAAGCAAGTAGATCAAAAACCAAGCTTGACATTGAGATTGAAAACAATCTCCCATTCTGGAGGACCAGAACAACCAAGAACTTCTGAACGAAGTCTTGTGTGCCAAAGCACTAATTGCAAACTCACTCAAAAAGCAAACCTAGGCCAAAATGTTTTCGATGAGGAAGAGATGTCAAAACAATAAACTTGCAGAATAATGAAATTCTTCAGATAGAAATTGACCACTCAGAGACTAAGCAGACCAGGAAACAAATCTTTCTGGGTAGAGAGATTTGAAAAAACAATGCAAAAAATGGTATACGTGACTGTGTTCAAGCACAAAGGCGTGTACATGTGCTTCTGATAAAGGAAACTCGTGTATACGCGGGTTCACTTCACAGAAACAAGCGTGTGTACGCTACTGTAAATAGACTAAAGTGTGTATACAAAGATTTGCAACAAAAAGTAAAAAACAAAGCCAGATAAAAATGATTAGACTTAAGGTTTGAGAATCTACTAGATCAAGTAAGACTGCAACAACAAGCAAACCAAAGACTGAGCCCTGATTGACACCGAACAACCCAAACTAGGAATAACAAGATTGTTATCCCCAGTGGATTCGCCAATTCTATTACGAGAATAAGTACCATAGGGCTTTGGGTTAGAACCCCAACAGAGCAGAAGCATACTACAACAAGAAAGACTCATAAAACTCAAGCAAAATGCTTATATAAACAAATTATGCAAGAGCGACCGTACCCAGATTTCTTTTGTTCAAGTAGGTCTTGCAGGGTTTAGAACCTTTGCAACTCCCGATGTTCTTCAGACCTAAAAATCATTCAATTCAAACATACATAGCAATATAGAGGTAAATCATATTCATGAAATTTAACTTTATATCATATAAACTAATGATCAGTTATACATCAAAATAACATTCATACATGAATTACAACACGATTTGATGCATAAACAAAGTTATTTTCGGAAACAAGACAACATTTCTTTTATTGCAGTAAGCTATAAATAACATGGAGAGAATTCACCTGAGTCTTCTTCTTCCAGCTCCAAGTGGAACCGTCCTCCGGATTCTTCCTATCCTAGCCTTCAACAATATTATTCCATAACCAACACCATGATATCGCAAGAAAGAAGGAAAATATCTATAATCAAGGAAACAAGGGTTTCCTGAAGCTTGGGGAAGTGCATGAGGCACAGGGATACATCAGACTCAGTTAGGGATAATCTCAATATAATAAATCTATCTCTTCTCCTCCTTAAGGCCTTCCCATAGAAGTCTATTTATACTTCTCCCAATTCGTTTTTTAGTTGGGAAACAGTTGGGCCACGGGCAATAGGAGGTAATCAATAGGTAAAAACCATGAACTCTGCCCATAATTAAGGAAATTATTTATTTATTTATTTTTTTTAAGTGTTTTAACACATTTACTCGGGTTGGGTATTGACTAACCCGCGTGTACACACTTTTATCGTAGGGAAAAGTAGCGTACAGGGAATAAAACACTATTTTTAATATATTTGGACCAAGTCTAGAAGGAGGGGTTACCCTAGGCCATAAACCAAGCATCACAAATACCAAGGGTGATAAATGGTGCTATAACAACATGGTATTTTGATGATATAACTCTTCCATGTAATAGTATATATAGGGTAAAATAATAGGAAGAGAATCATCTTGAATTAGATCCAAATCAATGTTATGGGTGAATTATTGTGATATGCAATTTGGTAGCGAAGGAGAGGCTCTGCAACGGAGTGCGCAGAGTCCCGAGTCTACAACTAAGTACGCAGAAAGCCTACAACTTAGTGCGTAGGCCAAGAACTATTTGTTGTGCAAAGATTTATTATATTAAGCAACAATTCTTGTGGACGTAGCCCTACACTAGGGTGAACCATGGTAAATTGGTGTTTTGATGTGTATATTTGCTTATTATATGTTGTAGAGTAGCAGTTATTACAATTGCATTTTACTTCAACACAATGACAACTTAGTGTTTTATATGGCATGCTTAAGTGATTAATATAATGCAGCGAAGTGATTTATAAATGTTAAGAATAAGATAACATAATAATGCCACATCTCCTAATCCTTCAAGACTGCAGAAACCTAGTTCTGCATCCTCCCATAGTCACTTTGGGTGAGACTGCGATCTACTTGCAGGTCGTTGTCGAAAGGGCTAGTGATTGAGGGTTTTGTTGGTGCACAGTATAGATTAAACTTGGGTTAGCCAAAAATAAGCCAAAAAATGGTTCCATTCCTAGGACGAGGATCTATTTGAAGGATATGTGGATGTGTCACCCGTCGAAGAAAGATATTCAAGACTAGATAGAGCCAAAAGAGTGAGAATTTGCGGATCAAGAAAATAGAAACCCTCGTATGACATCTGAAGCTTGGTTACAAAAGCATATTTTTACAGATCAATATGAGATTTTCTTCGCTTTAGTTCCTGTCGAGCTGTACGAGTGGATATTGAGTTTGACTGAAAGGAAGAACTGTTTTAAAGGTGAAGAACCTACTATATGTACTCTTGAACTGATACAATGAATCAAGAGAAATAATAATAGGATTTCAAGGGCTATCGATTTTTGGATTGATAACATCTTGGGAGGACTCATTACTGAGTTCTCCATACACTCAACCATGTCCTACAAGGAAGCGACATGACAATTCTTCAAAGGACCATGAGGTAAGTAGTTGAAATCTCTAAAATTTTGGATTAATATGCTTCTGTGTGAAAAGGGAGTTTTATAGATGCAATCAGATTGCTAGTTTACTTATGTTTGGAAGAAGAGAGAAGAAATTTGAGAAAGAGATCAAAGTAATGCGAAGTGGAAAGAGATATAGAGTAGATACCAGAAAGAGATATCCTGAACAAGTTCCAAATACCTTTATAGAGACTAATTATTGTCCTCTTTTAAGTGAATCTGAAAGTGAAAGAGAAGAGAGCCACCTTAATATCCATCAGGTAACTTCGCAGTATTCACCCTTCCATACTGAGAGTTTGAAGAAGCTAGAATCC
>APFE030645324.1:169309-190876 GCA_000404065.3 Pinus taeda
AAAACAACAAAGTAAGAGAAAGGTTAACTAAGCACATATAGTGCACCACACTTCATCAGTTTACGATACCCGGATTGATAATTTATGTAGAGCAATTTAAGACATTAAATTGACTAGACACTTACTTTGAACCATAAACCTTCAAAATGATTTTCTTGGTGTTCCTTGAGAGTTAGATCAAGTACCATATACCATTGGAAAGGTTTATGAGAGGTCTATCCAATCAAACACTCAGTTTTATAATTGGAGTTGAGGAGCTAAAGAATAATTACATCCTAATATATAACCTTCATATTTGACCTCAAGTTGGTCAACAACACACATTAACATAGCAATAATGACACACTTACCAATATCCCCCTGAACTTGACACTTGACATCAATGGCTTGGACTTGACATCAATGAAAACAAATGCTCCACCCACATTTTACTAGAAAATAAATAGAAAGGGGTTACCACGTGAACTCTCATTATTTAAAATTATGACACACGGGCTCTAGTTCAAGAGGTCACAAATGGTGAATGATCCATTGCAACAAAGGCAAGTGCACAAAACACTAGAAAGTAATGGTTTCTGAGACAAGAAATGGGGAAAGGCCCCAAAACCAGTTCACACAACACTCACGGCTTGAAAAGGAAATCAAACAAGTCTACTCAAACCATATTGTTCTATCGTTAAGCTCATTCAAGCAACCATGCTTATTCATGTAGCTAACTATGTAGCTTATAGTGATGACAATAACACAATGTTCTATGAAACCAACACAACCATGAGAACATATAAGCACACATTCATCATAATCATACATGAATATCAACATTACTACATTGCTATTATTAACCCACACACTTTCATATCACATATTAGACATTATTAATCATCCATGGCACAAGTATATACACAAGTAAATTCACTTATCTGATTAACTTGAATGTCTGACAATTAAGGGATGGACTTCAAATCTCCACTCAACCTTAGGCCAACTAGACTGTAGAATTCGACTCTCCACCCAACCTTAGGCCAACTACAATGTAGTCTTTCTTGTAGCTAACCATCCTTGACCCAGATTCAGAGTATTAGGAGTTAATTGCTCAAGGGAATTTCACACTAATATCTAGTTAACCAAATAATATAGGGAGTGAATTGTCTAGGTGGTTTTTTAACTACCTCACATAGTAAGCACCATAATGACTCTTTTACCTCCCCGAAATATATCACAGGGATTCACCCAAGGCTAAGTAAATTTCTACTTAGTTCCAAGAGAATTATTTCACTCTATGGGTGGTTTATCACTTGGATTATAAGGAAAGCACTGCAAGAGTCTAAAGCCCACTATCCAGGTGATTTATCGACTTACTTGGCAATAACTTAAGTGGTTTACTATCCCGCAAGGAAAGAAATTAGTAGTTCATCAACCCCTTCAGCAAGCACTTGAGCGTCTCAATCTGTCAAGTGGTTTATAAGCCTTCCAACAAGCACCCCATTGATTTATCGGCCCATTCAAGAAGCTCTAAGTGGTTTATCATCTCTCTAGCAAGTTATTAGAGGTTTATCAACTTACTTAGCAAGCACTAAGTGAATCAATGTCTCTATCGGGTCTTCATTAACTGATCAAACATAGACATACAACCACTGGCCACACCAAATTTTACAGGGAATGAAGTCCTAATACAAAACATGGACTTTTAGCCTTCTTCTCTTCTCTTCTATTATGCATTGTGATTACTCGTCACTCCTCTACTCACATGTTCTCTTTTCTCGTTCTGCTTCTTTCTCCCCTCCCCCATGTTGCTCTTTGTCTCTTTCTTTTATTTTGTGTGTTGGCTTTTCTCCTAACATGTCCCATGCAAATAGGGATTATATGGGCCTCGTCCTTCACTTCAAATAGCCCATACACAACTTTAATGCCTATTGAATAAACCGTTAATTTGTTAGGGAGATGGACAGGGAAAAATAAATGAAGTGGGTGTGGTTTTGGGTAATCACTTACACATGCAACTTCTCCTCCTTAGATATTTGAATTTTTGTCCACTCCTGTAGCTCAACCATATTTGCACTTTTACATTTATTTACATAAACAAATATACATGGTGACATTTACATGGGGGGTAACAAAAAGGGATATTACCGATCCCACCCCCTTGAAGGAACACCATACTTGATGTTCTTTAAATTGAACATAAAATGCATCCATGAGCCTTATATATATATAACTCTTTACATTCATTCACAGTAAACAAAAAAGGGTAGGATACCCTCATTTGATCAACCATTTCCCAGGTGGCTTCATTTGGTCCAAAGTGCTTTCATTTCACCTTGAATTGCTATATTACTCGATTTTGGAGCGCGATTTGCCTCCGTTCCATGATGAATTATGGTTTTGGTTAGAATTCTCCCTCAAATTCCACTTGTATCATAGACCAATAAAAAATATAATTAGCTAGCATGTACATACTTTTGCAGCAAAGAAACGTGGAAAACATCATGTGCTTTCACTATGGATGGTAGGGCCAATCTATAACCCACTAGCCCCACTCTTTCCAATATTTGAAATGGTCAATAAAACCTTGGTGCCAACTTGGCACAAAGACCCTATTCTCAGTGAGCATTTTTTTGGTCTAATGTGGTGATACACATGCTCTCCCACTTGGAATTATTTTTGCATTCTCTGTTTATGCATAACTCTTTTGCCTATCTTGGGTTTCCTTCAATTTTTTCCTTATAATGACTACCTCCTATTCCATTTCCTTCAACATATCAGGTCCAAAAACCACCCTACTCATTGGATCATCCCAATTGAAGGTGTGATACACTTCGTGCCATATAAAGCTTTAGAAGGGCTCATCTTTAGTGACTCTTGATAGTACCCATTGTTGTATGAAAATTCAACTAAGGTTAGGAACTCTTCCCACCTCTTTGGATGATGCATGGCATACATCCTCACCATGTCTTTTCAAACTCCATTTACTCTTTTAGTTTGTCCATCCATTTGAAGATGGTACATTGTGCTAAGTGCTAACTCTACTCCAAAACCTACAAATAATGATTTCCAAAACTTTGAAGTGAATTTGTTGCTCAGATTTAAAATGATCTTCTTGGGTATGGCATGCATTCTAAATATTTCTTTCATGAAAATCTAAGTAATTTCAATTACCTCGTGGGAGGACTTGATAACTATGAAATGATCCGTCTTGCTAAAATTGTCCACTACCACCATTATAACATCACGCTGTTTAGGTGTCTTTAGCAGTCCTATGATGAAGTGCATAAAGATGACTTCTCACTTTCACTCAAGAATGGGAATTGGCTGTAACAATCGCACTCAATGCCTACACTCCACTTTAACTTGTTGACATTACAAGCACCAAGTGATGTAATCAACAACTTCCCTTTTCATGCCCGACCAATAAGACATTTTTTTCATTGATGTTATCATTTTATGACAACCAATATGACTTGAATAAGATCTCTTATGAAATTCATCCATGATGAGCTTCTTCAAGTCGCCCATACAAGGAACATACCATCTATTCTTGAATTTCAAAATACCGTTATCAATGGGTGAGTAATTCCTACTCAAAGATTATTTTGGCTCTTGCTACAAGTGTTTCTTCACATGTTGATAATGATAATCTTAAAGTAAATCCCCTTTGATCCTCTCTTTGATATCAACTTCACAAGTGCTTATGATTGCCACATGAGCCAATTGCATACTTCTGCTAAGTGCATCTGCTACTTTGTTCTCTTTTCATTTAATGTACTTTATTTCAAAATCAAATTCATTGATCAAGGCTACCCACCTATATTGTCTTGTATTCAACTTGGGTCGGCCAAATAAATATCTTATCCCTCCATAATATGACATTAAAGCAAACTTTATTTCAAGCAAGTAGTGTTATCCACATTTTCAATGTATGTACTATTACTGCTAGCTCTAAGTCATGAATGGAATAATTCCTCTCACGCTTATTTAATTTTCTCGATTCATAACAAACCATGTGTTCTTCTTGCATTAGGACTCCATCGATCCGTTCCCTACAAGCATTTGTGCAAACCAAAAATATTTTTTTGGATAAACTATTCTCAATATTGGTGCATGTGCAAGCAATTATTTTAAATGTTCAAAATATACACACTTTGATGTCCATTGGAATTTAACTCATTTCCTCTATAAAGCTGTGATCAAATGCCTAATCTTCAATTTTTTTGGAATGAACCTTCGATAATATCTGACCAACAACATGAAGGATCTAACTTCTGCAACATTTTGAGGAGTAGGCCACTCCATGATGACTTTGATCTTCTCAAGATCTATTTCCACTCCTTCCTTGGAGAAAATATGTCCCAAGTACTAAACTTGTGATTGGAGGGAATCACATTTTCTGAGCTTGGCATAGAGCTTGTGCTCCCTCAGTAATTGTAACATTGCTCTAAAATGTTATTCATGTTATTCTTTGGTTTTATAGTAAACCAAGATGTTGTTTACTAAGACCAACACAAAATCTGAAAGTTGTCTTGTGGATATATTCATCTTTGATCCAAATTTGATGGTGCCTAGACCTCAAGTCTATTTTTTAGAATACCATAGCC
Source organism: Pinus taeda (assembly GCA_000404065.3). Lineage (NCBI taxonomy): Eukaryota > Viridiplantae > Streptophyta > Pinopsida > Pinales > Pinaceae > Pinus > Pinus taeda. The sequence goes on from APFE030645324.1 coordinate 173,902, forward strand.
CCTCTTAGTTGATCAAACAAGTCATAAATCCTAGGTAGAGGATACTTGTTCTTTACAGTGGCTTTATTAGCTGTCGGTAGTCAATGCAGAGTCGGAGTGTGCTATCTTTTTTCTTCACAAATAGCGTTGGGGTCACCCAAGGAGACACACTGGGTCTGATATAGCCTTTGTTCAATACTTCCTTCAATTGTAATTTTCTATACCAAATGACTTGCTCATGTGATATGGAGCTGTTGACACAAGCATTGGTCCAAGTAATAATTCAATTGAGAGATCAATTTCTCTTCTTGGCAGCAATCATAGTATTTCCTTAGGAAATACATCACTGAACTATTTTAATATCAGATGCTCTTCCATTATGTACCTACCATCTTCTGATTTGCTAGTCACCTAGATCACATATAAATCACATTCCTTTCATCTACATATTTTCATTTGTAGCATTGATATCTTCCTGAAAGTCATTGAATTTCTTATCCCCTACAATGTCACTCTTTCTCCATTTTCACTAAGACATTCTAATGACTTTTTGTAGTGGTCAATTTTTGTCTTGTGGGAAACTAGCCAGTTCGCATCGAATAACACACCATATGAGCCGAACAACAATAGATTCAAGTTGACTAATGTCAGATTGAGGTTGGTGGTGTCTCTTAATGGTAGCACTACATAATTTCTCGTGATTTCCTATTCTCCCTTGTGAAGTACTAAGTGGATTTCCTCCCCTCATTGTATCTTGATTGGCTTGTCTATGCCTCTTCTTTATCTTATTGCCTTTTGCTCCATTATCCTCCAATTCAAGCTTCCAAAGTGTAGATACAATCTCCTTGGATTTATGTTTTTCTAGGTAGTTGAACCTAGCTCATGTTTCTTATATATTTGAAAATATGATAAGATATACACTATTACTGCATTCACTTCTACTTGCTTCTCCTGAGATCTAACAATCATTTCATTGTCAACCTTACAATTTATCAACTCAACCCTTAAACTTGTAAGGGTATCCATCCATTTAGGGGAGTCTTCCTCTCTCCATTTACCAAGTCTTATTCCTTACAATGTTTGGATTTATCAATGCTATATTACACCTTCTTTCTCCACGTTCCTTGATTTCCTTGTTGCTCCTTAATGTTTTCTTATGTTTTGTCATATACATATTACCACTAGTTAAATCAAAATATAAGTAGGCATGATTACCCATCACCTTTGCATGTTTTCAATAAGCATGTTGATGCAAAAACGTGTTGGAACATCCAAGAAAGGTTAATATTCTAGCTAGAAAACAAAATAACAAGTAAGCAATTTATCATGCCAACATTCATAGCAGTTAACATTTTGAAATAAACACACATATGTATACAAAATCAATTACCAACTTAAATTCTATTCTCTATAATTCATAACAAAGCTTCTAACATTATCTTCTAAGCCCATTCGGTATGAGCACTAAACCTGGGCGCTCTGATATCATTCTATAACGCTCCCTCCTAGTCCCTTCAATCTTCTTGGGTTGTGGTAGGTGTTACTTCGTAATTAACCTGACCGCCATTGTCTATTATGAAGGTGGGGTTACAAAAATCCTCTTTTTTAGAAGCTTGCGGAATTAAATTTTGATATTACCATCATATCCAGCTTGTCGAGAGCTTTTTGAAAATTTAAGTTTCATCTACGTTTAACTCCAAGATCACGATTTATGCCCATTTGAAGTTTGACCAACTAGAGTGTAGCACATCAACAAAGAACCGCCACATGGCACTCACATGACATCCATGTATACATGTCTTAGCCTATCAACGCCTTCCATGCATACATAAGGTTGTGGCCTCCATAGCCTGACCCCATCATGTTTGTAACCACTCTCCCTTATAACTGATCCACCTATCCTTCTCAACCTGATCACGGGTCTTTCCATCTATACACAGGCAGAGGAGCACAGTGGATTTTCCCCATGCATACATCATCCTAGTTATGCATCTTTACAATAGCTCACATACCAGAGAACTTGGTGGGTTCCTTGCCTGCATATGTGTCATCCTAGCTGCAGGTCCTTCCAAATCCAGTGGGTTCCCCGCGCACATGTCATCCTGACCACTTCTATGCCACATCCTCATGGTCCTAGGTCCCTGGGCCATTATGGATATTGAACTTTACATACACCCAGGGCCACGCTGTTGGGGATTAGGATTGATCCATGATTATGGATACTTAAGAAAAGTTGAGGATTAAGGATAATCCTTAATCAAGGTAACTTAAGCCTTAATTAAGTGTTCCTAGGCCAATACCTTTAACCAACCTCGCAGACTAGTCTAGTCCTTCCACTTGTCTGGGGTCCACCATTGTATTGGGCCATATCCAAGCTCTATTAGTCATTGATTGCTTTAACCGTTACTTGATCAAGGGTTGAGAATCATCTCGGGCCCCCCTTGTCCACCTAATGTTTTAAAAATGGGGGGAAGGGGTCTAGATTTTGTCGCTTATGTGACTAAACACAATTTCACCTTCATGAGAACGCCAAAAAAATCCCGCTAGCCTGTCAAATCAAATGGTAATGATATGACTTTAGATCTCCACATCATTTTTGAAGTTTAATGAAGGGGGGTTTCTAGATTTTTGCATATGTATAACCATGGTATATTGGAACCCTACTTTGAACCACAAACCTTCAAATTTGATTTTGTTAGTGTTCGTTAGAAATTAGATCAGGTGCAATATATCGTTTGAAAGGTCTCTGAGAAATATATCCAACCAAACACTTGGTTTTCTCATTTGAGTTGAGGAACTAAAGAAAAATGTCCTCCAAATATAGAACCATTATCCTTGACCTCAACCTGGCAAAAAACACACGTTAACATAGCCATGATGACACACTTACCAAGCTCCCCTTTAACTTGACACTTGACATCAATGACTTGGACTTGATACTAATGACAAAAAATTCTCCACCCTAATTTTATTAACAAATGAATAGAAAGGGGCAACAACCTGAATTCTTGTTCTCTGAACTTATGACACAAGGGCCCCAGGTCAAGAGGCTGCAAATGGTGAAAGATTTATCGTAATGAGGGGAAGTACCTCAAAACACTAGAAAACAATGGTTTCTGAGACAAGAAATGGGGCAAGGCCCCAACACCGGTTCACACAACACTCTTAGATAGACAAGGAAAATAAACTAGTCTACTCAAACCATACTGTTCTATTATTAAACTCATTCAAGAAACCATTCTTATTCATGTAGCTAACTCTATAACTTATATTAATGACAATAACACAAAGTTTTATGAAACCAATATAACCATGAGAACATATAAGCAAGCATTCATCAGACACATACATGAATATCAAAATTCATCCATTACTACTATCAACCCATGCAATTTCATATCACATGTTAGACATTACTAATCATCCACGACGCAAGTATCTACATGAGTAAATTCACTTATCTAGATTAAATTGAATGGATGGAAACTGAGGGAGGGATTTCAACTCTCCACACAAACTTAGGCCAACTACATTATAGTCTTTCTTGCAACTGGCCACCCTCGAGTTGGATTCATAATCTTAAGATTTAATTGCTCAATGGAATTTCACACCAATATCGAGTCAACCAAACAAAACAGGGAGTGAATTGTCCAAGTGGTTTATCAATTGCCTCACGTAGCAAGCACCATAATGACTCTTGTACGTCTATGAAATAGTTCATAGGGATTTACCGAAGGCTTAGTGAAGCTCTACTTAGTTTTAGGAGAATGATTTCAGTCTATGGGTGGTTTATTATCTGGATTTTCAAAGCAAGCACTATAGGAGTCCACAACCCACTATTTAGGTGGTTTATCAACTTACTTGACAAGCACTTAAGTGGTTTATCAACCTCTAAGGAAAACGATTAGGTGATTTATTACCCCATTCAACAAGCTCTAATTAGTTTACCAACTCTTTAGCAAGCACTTAGAGACTCATTAGCTTACTCAACAAGCACTAAGTGAATCAATATCTCCAATGAGTCTTCACTGGCCTATCCAACACCGACATACAACCAACCTTATTCTCTTTTGCAGTGCACTTCCTCTACTCGCAAGTTCTATTTTCTCATTCTACTTCTCGCTCTCTCCCCCGCCCCCCCACCCCCCCACTCTACTCTCTGTTGCTATATTTTCTTTTGCATGTTGGATTTTCTCCAAACACATCCACATGAACATGGACAACATGGGCCTCATCCTTCACTTCAGATGATCCATACACAACTTCAATGCATGCGAAGCAGACCGTTAATTCGTTAGAGAGATAAATGGGGAAAAATAAAGGAAGTGGGTGTGATTTTGGGTCTCCTAACATCTCAAAATCCATGTCCGTTCATCCAACCTAGCCATATTTACATATTTACATTTATTTACATAAACAAATATACATGGTGACATTTAAATGGGGGTAGAAAAAAATGGTACTTACAAGGGGGGTTTAAGGGAGTGTTACAAAGTGGTATCAAAATGAAGGTTCAACACTGGACTTGAAGAGTTCACACAAAAATAATAGAAATTTAATACATCGGTTTAATTATCGTATATGCTGATTCTTGGCTTATAACTGATGTGGTTGCTAAAATTGATAGAATACATATGTGTTTTTTGCTCTATCATGTATAATTGACATGGGTTTTTATTTTGTGAACAATTTCAAATCAACATGCTTAATTATGATGAGCCAAGGTGGTAAATTACTATATTCATGCCGGATTTAACTGAAAACTTTGTGTGTGTATGAAAACGAATAACAAGTCACAAATTCCCACAATAAATAAAGGAATGAGTAGCTAAATGATGCAGTACAACATGGACATAACCCATTGTGATCAAGAAGAAGATTCAATTGGAAAGAGGTCAGAAGAAAATTCCCTTGATTGGATGGATGCCCTAAGAAGCTTAAGGGATGAATTGAAAAGCTACAACGCAGATAATTAAAGGATTTTTAGAGTATAAGAGAGGAAAGTAGAGGTGAAGGTTCTGATTTTGATGAGCTTATCATATCTTCAAAGACAAAACCAACATGATCTTGGTGCCAACTATCTAAGAAAACACAAATCCAAGCAAATCCTATCCAATATTTGGAAGCAAGGATTGAAGACCAATAGGGAAAAATGTTGCAAGATAAGAAAAAGGAATAGGAAAGCAAGTGAAGACATAGCAAGGGGAGAAACCCCACTTAACAGTCTAGAAATGGAGTCAAGTAGCCATGACCAGTGAGGATCCTCTAAATTAGACATAAATTAAGGCCCATGCCTCTAAATTAAACATAAATTAAGGCCCATCTAACCATCCTTCAACATATTAAACCTCTCTTTTTGCTTTAGATAATCTATTTTTAACTTTAATATGTTCATTAGGAAGGTTTATGAATAATTGCATATTTGTGCCTAATATTATTTATTTTTGTGGAATATTATGAGAATATTGGGTAGAATTTTGAAAGATTTGGAGGAGGAGATAATTTAGGGACTTGCTCCCTACTACAGGAGGATCAATATTAAATAATAAAGCAACAAGATATTATGGAATTATGGCACAGATTGTGGAACTCCAATGATTGAGAAAATCTAGGAATGTGTTCCTTGCCATTTAATGCAGATTCCTAGTATTGGGAACCAGATCCACTAATCAAGGGATTTTGGTGGGGAAACCTTCCTCCTTTCATGGGGAATGATTTCTAATCATTTTGTATAATTAACAAGTCAAATTTTCCTCTAGAGAGAGATTTTGATTAGTCTTCTTAAGGAGAGAACTCGTATTTTTGTAGCTCCATTGTATTTTCTTGCAGGGATGTACTTGTATTGATGAAAATAATGAAGATTGGTGTCATGTTCATCTTCTAAATCTTGTTCTCCACCATAGGTCTTTGATTTTCCTTGGGCTTGGCCATCCCAGGAGACTCAGATACCTTTTGCATAATTTGTTTTTATTATTTTCACTTCTTATTCACATGCATCTCTTATTTTTGTTTCTTTCTATTTCTGCATTTAGTATTAATGATTTCTTCTTGTAGGATTGGGTTAAATGGTTGATGTAAGTTATTTTGAAGGATAAAAAACATCATTTCATCCTTGGAAAATATTTGGAAGGTCATAGTAATCATTGAGCTACTTGGATTAGTCTTCTTATTCCCAAATCTAGATTTCTAGAACTCCTTTGTAGCAAAGAACAATAATTTCTTCTATTTTTTAGAGCATGCTAATGAGCTTCGATCGAGTTGGTTCCACTTGCATTAGATCAACGGAAAAAAAATCTATTTAATAACAAAATTTACCCCATTGCATTTTAACTTGATTAGGTTAGGCATTTGATAGATTTACTAGCTTACTAGTTCTCAAATTTCTAGATTTTAGATTAGTAATTTTCTGTTGTTTAATAAATCTTTCCCATGTATAGATGAATTTGTGGATATATGCAGACAATAGTGTGTGTTGTTGCAGGAGATTCTACATTGTAGGGAGACCTCATCTTTCCTCATCCACCCATGTCTCCAAAATCCACTAAAGTCTTAATCCGAATTCTTGTTTTATAAGCAAAAAATGCCATTTCCATTGAGAAAATCTACCTATCATGAAGCCCTTGCTTGAGTTTTGGGTAGTGTACAGCACCTGCATGCCTTATTCTTCCATTATCCACCTTTCCCAAGCTCCATTCCACCTTCTATACCACTTCCTAAGATTTCAACTTCTTTTTTTTAAAAAAGCAGGGGACCCTAAGACATCCTATAGACACCCTGTAACAACCTGTTTTGAGCCTGAATTGAGAAAAATCATCACTGAAGCTAGGATTAGGCCCCTACTTGACCTTCATGCCATCAAGACCATTATAATCCTCTTCCTCCATTCTTGTCTCCCCTGCCAAAGAACAAGGAAAGATTAGCATTCGCATTTATAAAACAAAAAGATTAAAAAAAGAGTTCTTTTATATTCACACATGCACATAGCAGTTAATACTCCCTAGATCAAACTCCATGCTTAGTTAGTTTAAATCATCACATGTGATAAATAGGGTTACGATATGTCTCTTTTATATTTAGTTCACGATCTTTATGCAATTGGAGTAGGTTTCTTTCCTTGTACTTTCTTTCTTGCAATAGGTTAAGGTTCCATTTCAAACATTTCATTTTCTGGAATTAGTTTAGGATTTGACTTCAGTACATGCACTCCATTACATCATGACATCAAAGGAAGGACACACTATATGCTGCACATATAGTGTTGATACCTCTTAAGTTTGTACGAACCCTGGGTTGATACTTAAAGTCCCTAGATTTGGGAGTTGCAACTTTCTTATTGCAATACTGAGGCTCATCAACCAGTTGTCTAATGTTACAACCACAATACATCACCATCAAAGGAGAAGTGAGAAAAGCTCAATACTAGAGGAGTTCAGGAAAGTAAATACCCCTCACCCCCCTTTATTTCATATAATGAACATTTTAGCATTCCCTTCCAAGAATATGATTGTGTTGGCTCTCTCTACATCGATCCTAATTTTCTCAAGCTCGCAACATGCTTAGAAGGAAATGTAGTACCTAGAATCAACCACATGGAGAATCCTTAGTATGAGAGAAAGGCCCTCATGATCTGAAGCAACAAATCTCACTTGGTTTTCCCGTAGTTCAACCATAGAAGAAATCCCTAGCAGCCATGAGTTAAATTTTTGGCCTTTGGGTTGACTAATTATGGTAAGTATTTTTATTTCAAGGCTATCGTACAAAGCATATGCACGTAACAATGCCTAACTAGCACTATTAACATCAAACTCTCAGAATGTTGTTGCAATCACCACTCTCAACATTAAAAATATGTTGGGTCAATTTACTATGCAAATTAACATAACTATTTAATTATCAATCCGGGTTTGTATAACTTAGAAGCATGTCCAAAGTTTATGGATTCCAATGGTAGTCAATGTTAGAAGATGAAATATAAAAATTGAAAGAAACGCATATTAAAAATATAGAAATCTAATTAAGTAATTTCTTATTCACTTAGGTAACATGTGAGGGATGAGGCTCCTAACTTAGGAGAACCAGGTTGTCTTTCCTTACAATACTACTTTCATGAAGAGAAATCCAAAAGCACTAATTAACAATGGTTTATGATGCAAAAGATGTAAAAGAAGAGGCTCCTAACTAAGGAGGACCAGATTGTCCTTCTTTACAATTATACTCTAGCATAATCACCATTGCTTCAAACCAGAAATGCAGAAATAACTTCAAATAAGAAAAGGAGAATAAATTCAGTTTTAGTTCAAGATCAAATAAAAGGAGAATTTAACTTAAATTCTTGTGTGTCCCTTCATATGCAGATTAGAATAAAACCAATATCCATTTAGCAATCATCACACATCTAAATACATTTGAAATAAGAAATAATTTATGAAAACTATGAAAATTTAACCAAGAAGTGCTCTTAGCTTGGTGTGGGGGCCCTCCACCCTTGCCTTGCACACTTGAAGAAATCTCAGCTACAACAACTTCAGTAAATCAACCAAGCATGAAAAACAAATTGAAATGAAACAAGTTCTTCAATTAACTTTCAGTCTTCAAAGAGTCTCAAAATCAGATTACATAAATTCTACATGCTTAAGCCTTCAATAGTCTTGGCTTAAATAGAGAAATAATAAACAAACTTGACTAAAAAGTATCTAACAACCTTATCTATCCTAATCCCATCTATCTTGGTCGAATCCACCCATTCAGTTGCACAAAATTTGGAAAAATCCCAAAAATCACTAATTTTGACCTATTTCCTAAGGATTTTCTGGACAGCAGGTCATGCTTGACCAGAGTTGACCAGGCCTGTTTAAGCTCAGTTTGACCAAACCAATAGGAATTCGTTCAATCTTAGTTCCCAAGCTTTCTAGAAATGTGCTCAGCTTGTGTCCAGGTGTCCTGCAAGTATGACTTCAATGGAGCCATTATGGGAATTTCTGATCTTGTCCAAAAATGCACTTAAAACCCAATTTTTGCAAAAATATCTAAAAATTGAAAAGCATAATTTATTTGCATGAATATACATAAAAAAATTCAAGGTAGGTCATATGTGGATGGTATAAAGTTGAAAATGATGGAAGTTAGGTGTATTTTAATAAACAAAATTTGATAAAAAATGAGGGCCAACACCATCGTTCTCACACTCAATGAAACTATTTCATATAACAAACCACTCAATCACTTAGTCACTCTTATAAAAGAAAAGAAAAACTCATCCACTCAACCCTTCATTCAATGAAAGAACACACCCAATCAATTTGGAAAAGTACTTTGTAACAATCACACAAAAATGCATTAATTGAAATATAAAAACTGCAGTAGTGAATTAACAAAGAGCACACATAATTATGAGTAGACCGGTCCATAACCTAAGTTGTTACACAAGTGACTAAAATTACTATTCTGCAATTCAACCAATCAATAGCTATAATGCATTGAGAAATCTATAACAATAACACTAAAGCAATTATGAATTAAAACTGAGAGAAACTGAACATACAACAACAATAACTCACTAACTTAGTAGTCCATGCTAAAGTGGAGGGCCCTTCATCCTTAGCACGAAGCTAGTACACACAACTCACGAGAGGTATGATGCCACAAATAATAAGAGTTGCATTGATATTAGAGATGCTTACAATTTTACATTTTCTCCAAAATTATAGTACCGATTCCACCCCTCGTGAGGTAAAAGGTGTCTTATTTTACAGATTAGATTATGTCTATATTTTGAATGTAATCAATCATGAGAATCTATTGATTCTTGGATTTACCAAATTAGGAACCTCACATAAAAAATTACAACATCTTGCTGTGAATATAAGGTGTTGTAACAATCTTTCCAAAATATTAAAAAGACTAACGAGTAGAAGCCATAATTGTCTCAACCAACCTTAGTTGCATTATCAATAAGTGAATTGCTTTGCTAACACATTGGTCAATGTTGAATTTGACTAATTGATAGCCCATATTTTCCATTGTCATCATCATTGGAAAAACAAAGGATTCGAGAGACAAAGTATTGGAACAACAATAATAATATCAGCACATATTTGATTTTGGAATTTGCAGGACAAAACTGGAAGAATCATCATAACATCCCTGCAACAACATCTTTAGTGATGCAACGATCCAAACTCTCCTGAAACATCCCCTTGTCACTTTTGTTAATAAAATTGTCTAAAACAGTTAACTTCATACCAAAATAGAAGTAAAGCTGAATAAATTAAGGTGACATAGAAAAGAAACATACATTGGTCAAAAGGTGATGAATAGGATAATGAGGTATGGCTATTAGGGTCAAAATGGTGAGAAAGATAGGCAAACTAGATACAAAAATGGTTCTAATTTGACGTCCCAACATCTCCCCCAACTAAAGGACCTACATGTCGTCATGCATACCTCTTCTGTCAGATTCTGATGTGTGATGTGAATGTAGTTTAGAAGAATTATATGTCGTTGGTACATTATCTATGGGGGCTCTGTAACCACAAGAAAAGATCAATTCCAGCTGCCAAATCTATGTATCTATTGAATTCAAATGATATAAATGCTTATAATTAAGTACAGGGGGCCAAATCAATGGGAATTTGAATCTAACCCATATCTATCTAGATCCACATTTCTTGACATTGTCCAGATACTTAGGGATCCTAGAGAGTGCATGCACAAAGTTACAAAAAAAATAAGGCTCTTCATCTCTCAACTTTTTATCACAGGTCTCCCATCTTAACCTACTCCCATTCATTGCACTCTGTTTATCACTTCAATACTTCTGGAGCAATGTTCCAGAACCTTATTTCTGATTTCTATCATCTAATCCTTTGTTTTTGGAGATTGTAGAAGTTTTTAAAATGCTCTCAACACTTCGCCAACAGACATTGGTTCATTTCGAACACACAATGGTTTGGCTTTCAAATTTGCTATTGCTTTCCAATTGAGTTGATTATGCATGAAAGAAGTGAAAACCCTCAAATGATTTTCTCCTACATAAGGTGTAAAATTAAAACTTTTCTCTCCAAAACAAACATACTCATGTAGGTATAGTTCTCACAAAAAGTGCTATTTCAAAAAGTTAGCATGTTGAAATTCTTCTAAGAAAGTTTGAGGATCACTCATCTTATATGGTCTTTGCTCCTTAGCTGTTGTTAATATAAAAATTAAAAGTTTTTCTTGTAGGAATAAAGGGTAGGAAGGAGAAGGGTTCCTATAACTCAATATACTCAATGCCAAATCATACATTTGTTCCTTATCCCTTTATAACAATTGAACCTTCTAATGTAATCCCCTTGCAATTCTTCCTTCTTCCATTTTTCCCTTTTTAATATTTGGAGCACTAGTTCCTCAGCCCATGCCTTTTTAAGATTATGGATAACTTTCAAGTGCTCACTCAAAGGGATCAATTCTCCTTATTCAACGAGTTCCTACAGATTCTCTTGTTCCCTCAATTCTTATTCTATTTCCTTAGGCTGTACTACCTCAACTACTGGTTTTTGTGTAATAGTATTTTTGTTGGTAGGTTCTTGTGTCACAACAATTTTATTCCCCTCAAGGTGCCCTATTTCCAATATTAGTTCTTATGTGACAATAGTGCCATCAACAGGTTCTTGTGGTATGACCTGATACTCGTTAAGCTTCTCTGCTTATGTTGTTGGTTCTTGTGTGTTAGCAACATCGTTAGCAGGTTCTTGTGGCGCATCTTGAAATTTTACATCCTCCATTTCAATTTCTACTTGTATCCCCGCTAAATTAATTATTGGCATATGAATTTCATCTTTTTTATAGCCAAATCCTTCAAGGAGCTCCCCACATATTTTACATAATGATTTCCTAGTTTTACTGGTCTTAGAAAGCATTACCATTTCCACTACCTCAGCCAGGGTTTCTAATCCTAATTGAATCTTACATTGGATTTTATTTTTAAGCACATCAAGTTGATTTTTAAAAATTTCATTTCTTTTCTCAAGTTATTAATTTTTTGAGACAAAGGAATAGAGTCAGAATTACCTGGTAGGGGGTTATCCTCTTGTATTTGCTTGAAGTCCCCCTCTTTGTTCTCGCTGCAATGTTCCTTTGACTTCTTGACTTATTCTGTAATAATAAGAGTTCTAGATGATGGTGCAGAAGATGATGGAACAATAGTTCTAACCCTCTTTTTCATAATTTTTCCACCCATAGGTTTCTTTAATGTCCTTTTCCTTAATTTATTTTGTGAGGATTTCTCTTACTCTTCCTTAATATGGTATCTTGCATAGAAACTTTTAGATCGTCCACTATTGACCTCCATTGGTGTTTCAATATGCATCCCTCTTTTAGTATGGGAATATTTGGCATGTGTATCAACATGAGAAGTTTCTGTATGTATTTTTTTTTTTTTTTTGGGATTTTGCATAAGTGTTTTAGCTGAGGAGACACTTCTTTTACTCGTACCTACCTTCTTTGTTTCAACTTCTTCCTCTTGCTCTTTAGGTTCACTCTCTTCCACCTCCTCTTGAGCTGATAATCTTGAACCAATCGACAACCTTGCCCATGCACCTCCTTTATGTTCCAATCTATCCATTATAATCAACTTAATCAATCCATGATTAGTCACACATGTTTCTAGATGTTTAACATAATGAACTGCATCAACCATATGTTGTAGCGATTTTAAAAGGAAATAAAGCATATTGAATAATTATTTCTTTTGTAGGTGTGCCAATAGTTGGAAGTGGTGATTAAAGACAACCCCAAAATGTCCTTCTTAGGTTATGGCTTTTTGGATGAAGTAGACTACATCTTCCTAGGGATGCGAAAGAGAGGTCTTGTCCACACCTTTCCCTTTATACCTTATTTCTTCACTTTTTTGTAAAAATGCAGCTTTGGCTAATGGGACCGTGATTTTACTACTAGAACAACACATTCCCTCCTAAGGTAGGATTTCTACTTTAGAAACAACCTCCTCTGTAATGAAAATTCACATTCCCCTTACCATCGAACCCCATTCATTCAAATTTTGTGCAAATTCAAATGCAATTTGATCACCAAACCCTTGTAATCTAGTAAAATATGCTAGCCATCCCGCGACATGGAATATTCCATAAGTTCTTGGATGATTCCTTAGGGCTTCAATGGAGTTTGGTTCATGTATGATTACTACTTTACCCATGGATTTAATTGTTTAAGGAGAGTGTTGCAGGTGCAACATTCATTCATGTAGAGTCTCGTTGAGAGAGAAGTGCCGAGTTTGCTGGAATTTGTAGGTTTTAATTATGACAGGATGTTAGTCATTTTCATGCCATAATTGGAAAGAAGTAAGAGTAATTTGGGGGAATTTACAAATAGTCAAGTCAAATTTTATTGGGGTAGCAACGAAATGATGATTGAGTGCAAGGATTATTTGACAGTATGCCAAATTAGGATGGTGATAATGCATCATACAACAATGAGTATGATCCACCCCACCAAACTTTAAAATAATCGCTGTCCTCAACCTTTGTAATAGAAAAATCATTTCATCCTTAATATAAATAATGCAAGTTAATGGTCAATTCCAAATGGTTGAGGTGGGCCTCGTTAGTAAGGTGACCCAGTATCAAACCTCACAGAGGTTATTGCATCAATGCTAAGGGGAGGAGGCATTCTAAAAATATTGTTATCTTAGGGCTGGTGTGGCGCAGGTTGGGTGCGATCCCTGGGTGACTTTGACAACTTAGATGCCCTTGGGTTGTGGTTTCTCAAGCCACAAGTCAAGCCTAAAGGAACATAGAAAACTTGACAATAAAAAAAAAACAATGAAAGTTAATTATTATAAATTGTACCTATCATAGACTTACGAATCACGCTAACGTGGTAGATGTAAGGGTAGTGCTAACTCATCTGAGGTTGCGTGGCAGGGGACTCGTGACAACTGTCTTTTGGTGTAGTATATCAATGTGGCCATAATGGTACAAAGAAATTGTGTGTTAGCATAAGTTTAATGTATCAACATATAATTATCAATGACAAACATGATCTAAGAATAACTGGTACAAGTGGTTCTTCAGTGGCAACTTGTGATAATCAATCACTGTAAACACATGCAGTCTATAACAACAATAAATTGTAATGATCAACAGGTACAAGTACACTTGGTCTCTAACATCAACAAATTTAATGGTTAGTAGGTAAAGGTACATATGGTCTTTAATAGCGAATAACTTGTAGTGGTTGGAAGATGCATTGATATGTATTAGTAGTGGTACTCCTTGCTTTGTATAAGTAGTAATATCAACAATACCTAACCTTCAACAACAATGAACTAGTTCAAGGTGAAACTACAAAGAAATCTATGATCCAGATTGGATCATTATATTGTTTTTCATCCATCTCGATGCTTTCAGAGTGGAAAAAGTGGAGAATAAGCTCTCAAGATCATTTTGAGTTGTCGGACCCAGTTTGGAAAATTGTGGTTTGAAATCTTCTGGGAGAGTTTTGAGCATAAAATGACGTTTTTGGGGGCTAAATTTGTTCACTTTAGCGCCAAACCTCGTTTTCCTATTCCACACATAAAGACATTTTCAACAAGGCAAGAATCACATCAATCAGAGTCCGTATGTGAAATTTATGCCTCTCATAAGTTGACCTTCTTGTTTTCACCAGCATAATTTGAGAGGATTCCACGTTGACCCCCATTATTCATGGAAAAGGGGCTAGTCACATGATTATGATGAAGAAAAATCTAGAAGAGATTATATTGTAACTCTGGTTAAGATTTGAGGTAGTAAAACGTAACCACTAGTAGGCTATCAGACTTTGTTATAACCAAGCCACTAGGAGGAAAGGGGGTTCCATTCTTTCGAGTGCATGTGTTCCATAGCTGAGTAAAACTAGCCAAGAGGGATAGGAGATATAACACACAAAGAGGATTTGTGCATTGTAGAGGCCCATAGGCCACATACCATACTTCTTTGCACTCAAAAACATTTCCTAATTAGAGATAGAGAATAGAGTTGTCTCACCTTCCAGTTGGTTTTTACTCTCGAAATGGTTTCCCAAGTCATATCTTGTGTCAAATGCATGTGCGAAATTTTATTTCATTGTTCTCTATTTTCTACATAATTTTTAATTCACATGCATGCACTATTAACAATATTCTACAGATCCGGAAAGCTAAAAATAAATAAAACTATAGTAGTGTAGAATTTTAGATTTTAAATATAATTTTATAAAACTATTTTGGCGAATTGTCTAGTGGAATATCCATAACAATTTACATATCATATTGGTATTAGAGCAAGTTTCTTTGGGTATGTTGTGGATATTTGTAGGAGATCTAGATTGGCTAAGCCAAAAGTTGTAAAACCCTAATCATGGTTGAAAACTCTATGAATAACCCTCACGATCCTACAAAGGAGAGGTTTTTGCAACTGGAACAACAAGCCTTGGATATAAATCGTAATGTAAATCTCCGCATGGCAGCCCTAAGTAATAAGTTCGGGATATTAAGAGAAGATGGGGGTTCTAATGCAGAGGAAAAACCAGAAAGGGGATCAGGAGATCGAGAAGAAATAGTGAACCAGACGAAGGAAGGACCAAAAATACATCAAAAATATCAACCTAGTTCGAGTCTTGTGAATCAATCACTGTCCCTATTGAAAATGGAAGTGAAGGTTGATATCAAGCCATACCACGACCAGATCAACGCTCTAAAGCTAAATCACTAGCAGCAACTGGAAGTGTATTTGAGTGTCCATCACATTGAGGAAGAATATAATATTTCATTTGCATGGCTAAAATTAGAGGGCCATGCCCTGACTTAGTGGGAAAGATACATAGAGACCCTAAGGTTGGAGGGAGAGACTAAGTGGAACTACAAAAAATCCATGTGATTAGCTTCCTCTTTAGATCCCTTTTTTGCTTACATAGCTTGTTTTAGTGTATTTTTCTCCACCTTATAGAAAAAATTACCACTATTTATTAGGATGGTGCTAATTTGGTGTTTTTTTGCTGATCACAGACAATCGGTGCCTACGTCGAGACAAGTTTTTGTTGACTTTAGCATCGTCTATTACACATAGTTTAACCTCTTCCTTAGCTCCTGATGTAGCTTCATGTATAGCTTCCTGTGTAACGTCATATTTTGCTCCTGATTATGGCATTGTTTTTAGCGTCCATTTTAGCTTCCTTTTTAGCTTCCTTTGTAACATCCTATTTTGCTCCTCATTATTGCATTGGATATGATTTTTTCTATTACACATGCCAAGAATGAATTTTGTAATTAATTGGATATGGGTTGATGAACAATTGCTTCACTTTACCATAATAACGTACGATTAGACCTTGTAACCGTCATTAATTTTACCATCATAGTGATCCAGACTTAAACAGGAACGCAATAAAATACAGAGATAACCATATACACAAATATGCAGCGGAAATAATACTTCATTTCATTAATGGAAAATAATGAAATATGCTTACAACCGGGAATAGAAAATAAACCATAGGTCGATGGTAGCTATTCTGAGAAGAGATGGTGTTGCTACATGGCTCTGAACTATGTTACAATGAGGCTCGAAGGCCTATTTTTGTTTTGAGAAACAATGGAAACCCTTCACATTCCAAAACTAACCCTGGAAGATGAAACGCCAGATTGTGGGCCGCGTTTTTGGGTAAGTTGGTACATCAACTTCCCGGGGTCGCGAATTGGTCGTCTTATCTCCGTTTGACGTGCATGATAGCCCGTTGGAAAGATCTTTCCTAGGACTACGACGGAAAAGACGATTTTTAGGTAGAAAAATTGCTGGCGGTAGATTTCCCAAAAAACGTCGTTTAGGGCCTCAAAACAGCTCTGGAAGTTTAGGACCCAAAAAACTGCTAAAAATAGTAAACTGTGCTATAATTAAGGAGACTGAAAGAACTGAAAGAAGCACTAGAGGGGATCCACGTGGAATTAGCGGGTGGCCACCAATATCCACCTGGATCATTCCTCCCC
>APFE030645324.1:197528-213258 GCA_000404065.3 Pinus taeda
GTGGTTAATGTCCACTGAGACCAAATTGGTCTATCGAACCTATAATTTTCTTAGTTTTTAATTGTCTGGCTCCTCGTCTTTCTTGGCAAGATTGATGCTATAACTTTCTTTTTTTTCTCTACGGTCTTCCAACTCCCTGTATCTTGCATCTCCTTCATCTCCTCTAGTTCTTGGGACATTGGTGTCTTAGCTTCGCGATCTATTGTGGTCGTCCTCTTGAAGATAGATGGTGAAGAAGTTTGGTCTAGGAGATTTGCTTCGCTGTTAAATGAAGATTTATTTTGTGCGGTAGTTGAATCCTCATAACTGTTGATGCTTGAGGGGTTGTCAAGTTCACTTTTTTGTTGATGGGCGGGGCTTTCTCCCTGCTTGTCTTGAGAGTTGTTTCTTTCTTGTGATTCATAGTTTTCTCTAGAGTATTCTTCTTTGATGACAGTGTAGTGTTCTTTTTGTGCTCCTTCCCACCATGTAGATCTGTGGTGGTTTTTTCCAGGAGAATTTTTCTGGGAGGCTTTTGGGCAATTTTTGGCTAGATGGCCCGTCTCAAAGCAGGATCGACATCTGAAGAGGACACTTTCATAATCGAGTTTCTGGTTCCACACATAGTCTTTAATTGTTAGGTTTATTTCAGCTTGGAATCCGGCGCTGAAGTCCATTTCCACAGAGATGCGTGCATAGGTGGTTCTCGCATATTCCTCTATTTCTGGGCACCTGCAGTAAAATTTCCCAATTGCATTTCCAATGGCTTTTAGCGAGGAGAGATTCTAGAGATGCAAGGGTAGGCTTGGAAATCTCACCCAAACTGGTGCTGAGGTTATGACTGCTGTTGAAGGATCGAATGATGGGTTCCATGGCTTCATGAATAAGCCTGAGTTTTCCCAAAACCAAGGGCCGGAATCTAGAATACATTGTCTACTTTCAGGATTTTCAAAATCTACTATAAAGAAACCCCTAGCATAGGGGTAGATATTAATTTCATCAGAAATGACAGGCTTCCATACCTCCGAGATCCAGTTGTGAAGGGCTGTCAGCCGCGGCCAAAAACCATTGAATCGACATATTAGGGAACTTTCGGAAAACTTCAAAGCCTCATCGAGTGAGGCCTGGACCACCTGGACAGTGGGAGCTGGGCCTTCACTAACAATATGGGCAGGAGCTTGCCCTCCAGAATCGGATGAGCCAACAACTATTTTCGCGAAGCTGGGAGCCATATTTTACTTGCCTGTAGAACCCAACCGCAGAGAAATAAAGCAGAAGATAAGATTAGATCTAGATCTAGCCTCAGAAATAATAATCTAGATCTAGATGTATTCCTCAACAGAGAAATAATAATATAAAGTTTTACCACATTTATTAAAGAAGCAAATGAACAATAATATAATGAAGAGATAACTGAAATTTCAAGTTGGAAACTAGTTTGGGAAGGATCATTTTCCACCCAACCATAGGCTAAAGTGCACACTTCAACCTTATATAGATGGCCCAACCATAGGCTCAAGTGGACACTTCAACTTTATATGGATGGCCACCCCTAGAAAAAACATGATACCATAAAGGGGGAACATATTATTACTGGCAATTCATCTATATGAGAAAAAGTTTCCTTCACACATATGATAAAGTCAGGGATCTCCACTCCCAATTAAGTTTGGGCCTCCACAATTTCCAGATGCCTTTCAACTTGGTTAGAAAAGAAAAAAAGGAAATCCCTTCACTTCTCTATAGTCTCTCAGTGATTTCCCCACCTTTTTCTTAACTTGCTCAACTAGTACACATCAAATATCATCCCACTCTACTTAGATAAAGCCGAGAGACTTTTGCAAGTGTTTAATAGGTAGAAAGTCATTTTTAGGGATCTCAAAATGCAACAACACCATCCCAATCTGTAATTGGTACTTTTATAGGCATATTTGGTTACCCAAAACACAATTTCATAATCCATAATGGTTCAACCATAATTTGACTTGGGATTAAAAATATTCCACTCATGATCTTCACTCGTCCAAATCCCATGTGTCTTTGCTTTCTATGGGTGTCTCTTTGGGTGTGTGAATGAATGAATTCCTATGTAATAATGTCTCATGAACTTTTTCCTTCATGGAATCCCCCCCTAGATCTTTTCATAATTTATGCAGTGTAAAGTTGATATTCACACTTTTTCCCTAGTCTAATAACTAATCCATGGGCTAAATTTAAGATTCAAGGAAAATAATTAGTGCATATCTTCCATAAAATTCTAAAGTAATAATTAGAATTCCACCTCGATTTTCATATATATGAGTGTGATTGGTGCAACTACCTAGTTATTCACAATCAGTAGGTTCTTGGAAAAAAGGGAAAAGGTTTGGATTCAAATTTGAATTTCATGGGAAGGTTTTAGCAAGACAATTCCCACAATGCTCTCATCATTGTCACACTCATGGTATCTTAGCTCATATTATTGCTCCCATGTTTCTAATTGACAATGTAAGCATATGTATCAATCGAGCATTTATATTACATATACATTGCTCCCACATTCACCCAATTCACTTTTTTTCTCACAATGACAACACATTCATGCTGACATAGGAAATACAATGGCATCAACATAATTTATTACAATTAATTACAAATTAACTTCAGGGTCATGATAGGGATTTTATAATCTAAATTGCATGTCGAAATAAATATAAAAAAGGTACTTAGGTTGATGAATAGAAAAAATATGTTCTGAATATGGAGTGACCATGTTCAACTCTAGTAGCAGAGAAACATAAGGACTGGAAATTTATTAAAGGTGAGGGAGGCAAGTGACCCCATTTCTATGATGTTGAAGTTTTCCCAATTTTGTCTAAGGATGCCAATTCAATCTTTTTATTTGTGGATTTGGTAATAGTGATTGATCAAGATGTCCATTGTAGTTACTATTTGTGCTACCAACTACTCAATGTGAATGTGTAGGTGATTTATGCTCTCCTATCACTCAACAACCTCATTGGGTGAAACCAGCGGTTCCTTTCATTAGCAAAACAAAGAAGATGAATGATCGAGGTGGATATTGGTGGCCACCCGCCTATTCCACTTGGAACCTCACCATTGTTTCTTTTATTTTCCTTAATTGTAGCACAATTTACTATTTTTGGTAGTTTTTTAGGTCTTGAAGTTCCGGAGCTGTTTTGAGGCCCTAAACAATGTTTTTGTGGAAAATAGGAAAAATCATAAGTTATAATATGAGTTTGTAGTAAAAATTTCTAGTCCTCAGGTAGATATTTCTAACGAGGTATCGTACACATCAAACCAAGATCATATGCCCAAGTTACGACCCTGGCAAACTTTTGATGCTTCATCTCCTAAGGTTAGGTTTTTGGATGTTTAGGATTTTCCATTATTTCTCAATATTAAATAGGCCTTTGAGCCTTATCGTAACACAATTTAGAAGGCATGTAGCTACCACATCTCTTATTAGAGATACACTACCATCACCTGAGCTAGTTTATTTCCATTTTGCATGTAAACAAATTTCAGTACTTTGTTACTAATGAATTGATTTTTATTTTTGTCATTATATCTCTGTGTTTATGTTTATGTCTGTATTCCATTTCGTTCCTTCATAAAATCCGAATCAGTGGTATTATAGAGGTATTCTCTTTCTTTGTTTCTCTGTCCATGTCCCCAATGAGGTTGGGGTATAAGGATTTGGGACTTGAACTAGTTGAGCCTTTGCAAGACGTCCAGGCCAACACTGAAAACCTCCCATGGCAAAAGAAAAGAAAGATGAGGGAGTAGGAGATCCTATCAAAGTATTTCTCGAAGAAGACCTCGAGCGACAAAGGAACAAGATGATGTACAAATTTTCCCAGATCCTTTAGCAAATTCCCACCAAGGATGCATCTTCATCTAGTAGTCACATCAGAGGTGCCACCACTTGCAAGGTACAAGTAAACTTCGATATCCCTATATTTGAATGTCCAATACATGTAGATGTTGAAGATAAATTGTTGAATCTATTGGAAGTTTATTTTTCAGTCCGTAGTTTCTCCAATAGGGAGAAGATTAATTTTGCACCGCTTAAGGTTTTCCCCCATGTTAAGGACTGGTGGGAAACTTATTTTGAGAATAGGGCAGAGCAAGCCTCACTATTAACGTTCGCTCCTGTTGGAACTCTTTCTGAGACACTGTCAAGGAACAATATTACCCTGTGGGGAGCTAGGAGGATAAGTACATACAATGGAACACGCTACAACAACAAAGGGACCAAAGGGACCAATATGTGCATGAGTTCACAAATATTTCTCATACTCTACACATAGAGGTGGGTATCAAAGAATCTGAGCGACATCTGGTGCTCAAGTACCGCAACTGTTTGCACAAATACATTCAGGAATAAATGGAGTTCCTATACATCTCTTCACTTACTGTAACATACTAATATGCTGGAAGTATTGAACAAAAATTTAAATAAATTAAGCTTGAATTTGGATATGTGAATCAGAAGTAGGGAAAGGGCACCCCCAAACTACAGAACAAAGGATAGATCGAAGGTGGAGCGACCCATGACAACCCATCAAAGATGAAAACAAAGAATAACACAACAAAGATGAAGAAGGACACAAGAAAGTGGTGTGAGTTCCACAAGAACTCCACCCACAACACAAATGAGTGTCATGGAAATAAGTTATTAGTGGGTGAGCTGAGAGCTTTAGAGTCCGATGCATGTTTTTATTCTCAGCTAGAACTTGATAAGGGGAACAACAAAGGGAAGCAGATTATTGATGTAGAACCTAGTGCCACCATTTCCACCATTAAGGTCCAAAATATTGAGCTTAAAGATCCAAAATAGGGGGAGCATCTCTTCCACTCACAAATGTGGGTGAAGGGTTCTTCGCTATATTTCATTGTCAAAAGTGGGAGCCAAAAGAGCCTCATTTTAGTAGAGGCCGTGAAGAGGTTGGGCCTACAAACCAAGCCACACTTGTAATCATACACCATTGTGTGGATTCACCAAGGAAAATATCTTCGCATTAGCCAATAGTGCTGCCTTCTATACAACATCAAGACCTTCACGGACGAGGCACTGTGTGATGTTATTCCTCTTGAAGTTTACGATGTGTTATTATGCCAAACATACTTGTGGAAGCATCATGTTGTGTATGAGTCCATGCATCACACTGTTATTACTACTTTGGGCAATAATCTATACAAGATATTGGAGGTATTCTCTCCGACCACCATCTCTCTGATCTCTACTAAGTAATGCAGTAAGATCATCTCCCAGACTGGGATTTTATTTTTTATTTTTTTTTATTTGCTCTCAAATCAAGGGGAAGATAGTGGCCACATCTATGGCCCTAAGGAAAGGTTGCCCCATGTAGTAGGAGTAGGTGGATAAGGTTGTGGAAGAATACAAGGACATATTCTCTTCACCCAAAGGGGTATCTTTGCATTGTTAGGTCAAGAATTTGATCAATATGACAACCGAAGCACCTCTATATAATTGGATGATATATCATTGCTAGATTATGGAAAATGAAGAAATCAAGCAGAAAATCCAAGAGTTACTCCAAAATGGGCACATCTGATAGAGTTCCTCACCTCGTGGGAGCCCAATTATACTTGTACCAAAGAAATATGGAACTTGGAGACTTTACATTGATTATTGGGCATTGAAAAAAATCATTGTCAGGAACAGGTATCCAATGCCATAGATTGATGATATTCTTGACCATCTCAAGGGAGACAAGTATTTCAACATGATCAACTTGAAGCCTAGCTATCACGAGGTGCCAATAGAACCCATAGATGTATGGAAGACCACTTTCAAATCCAAGGAGGGCCTTTTTGAGTGGTTGGTCATGCCTTTCGAGTTGACAAATTTCCCTATAAATTTTATGAGGATGATGGATGACATCTTATGGTCCTTCACCAACTTGTTCATTTTTGTATATATAGATTACATCCTCATCTTAAGCAAGAGTTGAGAAGAGCCATAAAAGAGCACCTACAACACATTCTACATGTCCTTCAAACCCTATGACAACACAAACTATGTGCCAACTTAGAGAAATGCACATTTGGCATGGGTCAGGTCCAATGTCTAGGCTACATAATTG
This sequence comes from Pinus taeda, assembly GCA_000404065.3. Lineage (NCBI taxonomy): Eukaryota > Viridiplantae > Streptophyta > Pinopsida > Pinales > Pinaceae > Pinus > Pinus taeda. The sequence goes on from APFE030645324.1 coordinate 203,621, forward strand.
ATGAGTAAGATTTGCAAGTGGATCCAACTAAGATCTAAGTCATTCGGGATTGGCCAACCCCAACCACTCTAATAGAGCTTCGCAACTTTTCGGGGATTTCCAATTTTTATCAGAGCTTCGTGTTGGGATTATCTCATATCACTTGGCCTCTGAGTCAAGTTACCAAGGGCAGAGTGAGAGAAAAGTATTTCTGGTTCGAGTCCCAATAGAAGGTGTTCACTGAGATGAAGCACTGCCTCTACTTTACACTTATACTCACATTTCCATACCTATAAAAAACATTTAAAATTAAGACAGATGCCTTTGACTATGCTATTGGTGCAGTTCTCACCCAACAAGGGCATCTGATGGCCTATCATAGCGAGACACTCTCCGATATAATCCAAAAATACCCCACCAATGATAATGATATGTATTGCATCATGCAGACATACCGACAATGGAAACATTACATTCTGGGGAAGGAGACGACCATCCACATAAATACCCAATCTCTTTAATTTATCCAGATGGAAAGGAAGTTGCAAAACGATAGACGTCAAAAGTTTTCTACATATTTGAAACAATTCCACTTGAGTATTAAATATAAGAAGGGTAACACCAATCATGTTGCAAATTTTCTCAATCAACCCCCAATTGCAGCATTGGCTACTGTTCTCAACTCTTATGGCCATGAGACCTCTGAATAGCTGAAATTGTACACAAATGATCTAGATTTCGCCACCACATACCAAATTCTAGCATATGGTGAGAAAGTTCTAGGTTTCCACCTATAGGATGCATTATTATGCTACTTGGGCCACCTTTGTGTTCCTTCAAGCGAGCATGCCACACTGATTTGGGAGGCACACTACAGTCAGGTCACAGAACAATTTGGTGTGGATAAAACTATGGCTGCACTATAGAATTATTTTTATTGGCCAAAACTCTGACAATATGTTGGAAAATATATTATATCCTACACTGCTAATGCCATCACCAAGCCAACCATCAAGAAGTAAGGCCTGTACACTCCTCTGCCTACTCCCAGTTAGTCCTCAGAATCCATCACCATGGACTATCTATTAGGCCTTCCTTCTACCAAGCATGGTAATGACTATGTACTTATGGTCATGGACAAATTTTATAAGATGGCTATATTGGAGGCTTGCAAGAAGAGTATGACAACAAAGGACACCACCAAACTCTTCTTTGAATGAGTATGGGTTCATTTTGGAATCTCGCAGATTATTATATTAGATCAGGATAGTAGGTTCTTGAGCACATTCTGGATGAGCATCTCGACATTATTGAACACTAAGCTCACCAAGTCAATTGCATTCCATCCCCAGACTGATGGCTAGACAAAGGTCATCAATAGGATGATAGTGCACATACTATGCATTTACAACTCCATACATCCACGAACCTGGGATGAAAGCCTTCCTTATGTGTGGCATAATTATAACATAGCTCTCCATAGCTCGACTGGACGTAGTCCTTTTCAAGTGGCTCTAGGTTTTCAACCATTATGTCCAATTGATGTTGTCATGCATCATGTGACTACACAAACATAATCCACACATTTATAGTCCGAGGTTGATAAAACAACCTAGTTTATTGAACAAATCCAACACATCTTCCAACAGGCGCACAACATCTTGGATAAGTCCAGTGCCAAGTACAAGCAACAACATGATCAACATCGGGTGCCACATAAGTTTTAGGTGGGTGATGAAGTTTGATTACATTTGTAGAAAGAATTCCTTACTAGATCCCATCAGAAGATCAAACCACTCATATATGGGCCTTACAACATCACCAAGGCTGTGGGAGACTATTCTTTTGAGCTCAGTATTCTCCCATTCCTTTTTTTGCACCTAGTGTTTAGTGTGGACCACCTTCAACCATACTTTCCATCATTGTAGAACAATTAACACCAACAAAGCTAAAACCATACTACATAGAACATGCCACAACTAATTATATGATGGTCATGTATATCAAGAACAATAGCCGATAGAAGATCCAACTGTATCAGGTTTTCAAATTTGGCCAACTCCTACACCAAGGCAAGTGGCTCACTAGGGACCAAGTTCAACAGAAGTTTCCCCATCTCATGGAGGCACTCAATGAAATGGGGACCATTTCTTCCTAAGGTGGGAGGATTGATCCAGGTGGATATTGGCAGCCACCCACTTATTCCACTTGGACCCCCACCATTATTTCTTTCAGTTTCCTTAATGGTAGCATCGTTTACTATTTTTGGCAGTTTTTCAGGTCTTGAACTTCTAGAGCCGTTTTGAGGTCCTAAACGATGTTTTTTTGGAAAACGAGAAAATCGATAGTCTATTATAGGAGTTTGCAGTTGAAAGTTGTAGCTCTCAGATAAATATTTCTAACAAGGTATCATACACATCAAACAAAGATTGTATGTCAAAGTTACAACCCCAAGAAGTTGATGTACCAATTTACCCCAACAGGGCCCACAAACTTTTGGTGCTTCATCTCCTAGGGTTGGATTTTTGGATTTTTAAGGTTTTCCATTGTTTCTCAATAATAAATAGGTCTTCGAGCCTCATTGTAACACATTTTAGAAGGCATATAGTTTCCACATCTCTTATCAGAGATAAGCTACCATCGTCTGAGCTAGTTTATTTCCATTATGCATTTAAACAATTTTCAGTACTTTGTTACTAATGAATTGAAGTTCTATTTTCACTCTATCTCTGTGTTTCTGTTTATATCTATATTTCATTTCGTTCCTTCATAACATACATATCAATGAAGCCATTTTGAACAACACAAAGAAAGGAAAATGGTGTACAATACCACTCTACAAAGATTACACATAAAGCCTAAATCTCCTAGGAGCCATAAGTGGAGGTGGTCTCATGTGAAGAGTTGTCACAACCAAAGAAAAAACAATCCCATAAATTATCATTAACCATGGTATACAAATCCATATCCTTTATACTAGGGGGTTGGATGATCCAACTAAATACATGCTTTTTTCATTAATAAACCACAAGGACCTAATGGTATATTGAATGTCCAAATAACATCGAGATCCAATAGATGATGCTTGGATGAGGAACTAAATGTTATCAGGATCATTTAAGGGAAAGATTAGAATTATGACTTGGAATTTACTCTCATTATTCTCATTGCCCCCCCCTCCCCCCGCTCCTGTCCCACAGCAACCCCCCCGGCCGGCCCCCGCCCCCCCCCCCCCCCCCCGCCGCCCGACCCTGACCCCAACATAATCTTGCGATGTAATAAAGTCAAGAATATAGTTGTTCTTAGAAAATGAAATGAATGAAACTTGGAAATGGAATACAAACTAGTGTGAATTATTCAGAAGATATATTAGAGTTTTGGATCAAATGGGGAGAAAATAATTTTCAAGTGCCTTATTATGTTTTTTGAGTCCCCAATTGTGATTAGTTTACAAACATGAGAGGATTCTATTGGGTTAACACCTTGGAGTAGAGCATTAATATTTTCTTGATTATTGGTGGCTCTACCGAGATTCCAAATATGAAATTTATGGTTTTCCTCAAAATAAAATGGGCAACCCCATCCTTACAACTACCATCCCTTTAAGTTACTAAAATATTAACAACAAATTATAGAAAGTATATTTTGGTTTTGTTTCTTTGAATAAGTTAGTTGAATATTAGCTTGATAATATCTTTCTATAAAATTTTAATCAAAAAATTTTAAATTTATACTATGATATATTTTAACTTATTATTACAATTTAATATAAATCTTGAATGGTCTTTAGGATTAAAGATATATATTTCCTTCTTAGAAGTAAAAGATTATAATTTCAAATCAAGAAGATAAAATAAATACACATGGGGTGACCCTTCTCCCACAAAGAAGAGGACCTCATTCACCAATTTGTCATAATTAAAATAACTTAAGGTTATTAAACTTCTAAAAGTAACAAATATTACCATCTATATTCTTAATTTTAAAATTGGATCGTATATATATCATATAAATTAACAATTAATAGATATAAAATTATTGATTGGATATTAAATAATTTTATAAAATAAAAAAAATTAATTACATAAAAGTTATTATTTAAATTATTTTGTAAATATTTTATTTTTAAATAATTTATAATTTAATTACTATTTCAATTTCAGTATATAAATTGTTTATATTATATAAAAATTATTCATATATTCTAATTAGAATATTGGCCAATCTCTCCATGTATTATATAATTAAATTTTCAAAGAACATTTACATTATATTTCATTAAAAGAGATTTAAAAATTTTTCAATTTACATAATACTATCTTAGATCCCACTTAGATGTGTCATGCATTGAGATGGATCAAATCTCCAATGTGAAAACCTCTTTTTGAGTGCTAAACTGAGGAAAGGTATTGCAACTCAAGAGATTTAATTTCTCTTGATGCTTATAAGATCCCAAAGTTAAGATGGAATTAGGTTGGACAATATATATTATATATATATATATATATATAATATATATTATTAATATATTTATATAATATAAATGGATCAGTACACCTGAGAAGAAGTAGCCTCTCACCCCAAAGCCAAATGATTAATAATGAGTAATTGAATGATTAAGAGGTCACAACCATTAAGAAAAATTTAAAAAGCTTTATAGCTTCTTCCAATGTTTTCATTAAGCTTAAAATACCACAAACATTTTTAAAATACTCCTATAGTAGATTAGCTTCATACTACTATTATTTTTTATTACAAAGGAGTTCCCTTTCATGCAAATACCTAGGAGCCTAATTGGTGAAAAATACCCTCTAAAATGTAGTACAGGAGGATCTCCTTCTCAAACTTGAAGGAAAATTGGCCTGTTGGACATTCAAATCGTTTAACCTAGTAGGCATAATAACTCTTATCAAATCTATCTTGCAAGAAGTGCCTCTTTATCTCCTCTCCACTATTGTAGCTCCTAAGGCCATTCTCACGAAAATTAGTAGGATTAAAGGATAGATTATTTGGGGTGAAGCCAAGAAGGAAGTAAAATAGGTATTGGTATCTCGGTAAAATTAGGAAAACACAAAATGCATGGGGAGAGATTGGCCTAAGAGGTCCACAGTCTGTGAGAAAGTTTTAGGAGCCAAACCTTGGTGGATGTTGCTCCACTTGCAAAAATATCTATGCAATAAGTTTTGATGAAAAGTTATGCTCCTAACATTGAAGAACACTAACTAATTAGAATTGAGGGTGAGATAAAGGGATCTCATCTCTAGGACTCTGCCTGGAAAAATCATCATCTTATTTAGAATTACAACTTTTGGGAGATCAAATATGGTAATTTAAATTCATTTTTTGAGGATTCATGGAATCAATGGCCTAAGATTCAAAATTAAGAGAATTATAAAGAAGTCAATAACAATGTGACTCTTCAAAGGAAAATGTAGGTTTCCCATTATTGGATACCATATCAAACCAATTAAACTAGTGATTTGTTTGTCCCCAAAATAGTGGAATTAAGAAGAGAATTTTTAGTGCCTAGAGGCCCTTTGGTCCAAATTAATGAGAATAATGATAAAAATTCAAGGTGGCCCGAGAAAAATTAAATTTATACGCAAACCAATTGGGAATTTCAAACTAAAGGAGGCATAAAATATTATCACTTGGGCCATCTCTCAATTCACTGGTAGTTCCTAGGAAAAAAATTTCTAATAGTATATATGGCCCAAAGCATCCTTCTTTCCATGGTTACTTATGTGGGGAAGGATTCTCACATGGAACATGCTTAAAAAAAGAGGATACGAAGGGCCTCTATATGACATATTTGTTCTTACAACATAGAAACTATTAAACATCTTCATAATGAATGTGCTTACTCATCCACCATCTAGGATAATGTTGATACCATCTTTTACGGTAGTTAAATAGATCTACATAAATTTAAAAGAAACCATTTAAAGAATGGAGATTCCTTAGCATTCTTTACAACTAAAATGATATTAATATATATATATTATATAATATATATATATAATTATATTATGATGATGTAACTCAAATTTGTCTTAAATGGAAACACATTAAAAGGGATTAGGAAACAAAAGGTTTCATTACTCTTTCCTCTAGGGAGAATTTTGTTTGGGAAAAGATTAATCAAGAATATCAGATAATAAAATTTATCTTAGTATGGTCCCCACAACACTAGTCTCGAATAAGTATAATTATTTTGACCTTATTCCTTCAAGCATTAGTTCTCTTGCCTTTGATCCCCTCTATTCAACTTAGAAATAGTTTTCTTGTTAATTTGAACCCCAACTCCCTTAGGCTTTATAAAACTATATCTCAATGCAACATCTAAGGGAAACCTGGGCCCAACTAGTTTTGATGGACCATCTAGAGATGATAATGGAATAATTATTTATATATATGCATGGTCTATTAGCTTTGATAGAAACAATTTGGTGGATCTCTATGCCGTATAATTTGACTTGCAAGTTGTGTTTTAGAATAACTTTAAAAGCCTAATCATTGAGAGACATTTTTAGATGATAATCAAAATGGGAAAAAAAATATAGAATTGATCCTTTACCTCAAAAATATATGGTAGTTGGAGGTTAGAAGGAGGATTAGAAAGTGTGAATTCTCTTTTAGTAGAAGTCTTGGTATCCATTTTGATTCATGTAAGAAGAACACGCAATAAATTAGCCATTAAATTATCTAATGAAGGCAAATATTCCCTTCAAGCTCCTTTTGATATTCCATGGTTATAGATGGAAATTCAATCTCTAAAAAAAAATGTGAAGATATTGCCTCTTAGGACCTTTCTTCCCAATGGATGGTGGTATCTCAACATAAATAGACTCATCATGTGTATCATTGACCCATATAAGCGGTACAATGTCCCATAAAGTAAACATATAGGATGAATGGGGTGGTATGTTATAACATTAAGGATATGACTAAATCTTTTAGGTGGTATCCTTAACTATTTGATGGATTTTGAGCTTATGATAGTGTGAAGAAGTATGTCCTTAAATATTACCTCATAATCATGTATGAAGGAATGGAGGTTGGAGGACATGATTGAGGGTTTTTTAATTCAAGGAGAGGGAATTTTATGTTCATTTTATGCTTTTTATTTTATACTTAGGGTTTGTGCTATATATTTTGGAAGTTGGAGTACTTAAGGAAAGTTTTAAAGAATTTTCTCTAGCATGATGTCAATTTCCTAACTAGCTAGGAATCCTAGGGAGTAATAAGGGTGAATACATCGTCATGAATAGTTACAGGACTTTGTTTGAGGTAGGTTCAGTTTCTCATAATCTTAACTTTTTGATTCACATTCCCTAAGGATCATCTCCTCATAGGTTGGTCTCATCTTGTACGAGTTCTTATTTTGTTTTCCCTTCTATCTCTACCTTGTGTAGGTATATGTATTGCTCTATTTTCCTTTGGCATATTCTCTTTCACTTAGCTTAGTTCCTTAGTGCATACACTAGCTTTTGTGGGACACCCCTTTCGGTTTCACTAGGCCACCTATTTTGAGGTTATATTTGTGAACTTGGTGACCCATTGTTTTCCTCTTTTTGATATTCCAACTATGGTTTATAGGTTTGGGGATTTATGTAAGGGTTCTTAGAGTGCTTTCTTAATGATTTCTAATTTACTTTATCCTTCTCTTGGATCCTTGAAGCTCTATCTTTGGTCTTACTAGTCTATATTATTTTCTTCCATGATGAGGCAACATCAACCTTTACGAATAAGGTGGTGCAAGAGGGCCCAATTTTCTTTACATCCTAGAGCCCAATTGGTAGTGGAGAGATTTGCAACTTGATAAACCTCTGTGTTCCCTCCTGAAATTAGAAGCGAGATTCATTAGGAAGAGGAGGAGGCTCACATAAAGAGGCATTTCATACCGAGTTGAGAAATTGAGGAAAATGTTAGTCCAAAGAATAGCAACACAAGGATCCAACATACCCAATACATGAAAACAATTTACATCTACTATCAATTAAAAACAATTATAAGAAAAGTGTTGATTAAGTGCTTGGAGAGCTAGAAATAATTTTTTTATGCATATATAATATCCTTGAATAAGTTTATATGTTTAATAACAATATACCTATCATAGAAAAAAGGTAACATACCTAGATTTCGCAAACTCTGAAAAAAATATTGAGCCACCAACAAGATTGAGGTGAGTTCTTTCACTGAATAATATGGTTCTCTTTTTAGTTTTTTTTAAAAAGATATGTAGTAAGACAACAAACAATAGAATAGTTATGATTATGTTTTTATGCTTTGTCCCAAAAATTATCACTCTTTATTAATATTTTTAAAAACATGATATATGAGCCTATAATAAAAATAAATACTTCTATTCTTTATGAGCGTTTTGATTCCATAATAATAAACATCTATTATATATAATTTGAATTTTTACCAATAGAAATTCCCCTAATTTATTAAATAAAAATTTAAAAATTAAAATATAATTTTATAAATTTGTATATTTATCTTAAATCAAAACAAATATAAATATATTAGAAATAACAATAACAATATTTTATATAAATATCCTTTTCATAAATAATTTTCTTCTTTAAACTAATGTGTCTTTATATATAATTTAAACATACGTATAAATCTATCTATATTTAAACATCATATTCATAATAAACATATGTAGAAATTTATCTATATTTAAACATCATATTCGTAATATTTTTGTTGAGGTATAGAGAGGAAATATTTTCCTCCTTCATAAACTAGTATATATAAATTATTTCTGTGATATATATGTTTGGTTGAGGTTTATATTAAATATGATTATTATTTCCATTTATTTATTTTTTAATTATTTCTATATATTAATATCTAACAAATTAATTCTTATATTATTATTAATTATAATAAAATTAATTTTTTTTATAATTGAAATATAAATGATTTACTTATCTACTTTCATTTTTTTAATAGTTTTTTTATTGTTTTTCATTTAAATTTTAGGAATAATTTATTATAGACTTAAAATAATGGTAAGCCAATACATTCTAAGATTTAGGGATTAAAAAAATTCATTTTTAAAACTCTTGTGACTTTTTGGTTTTTATATGGAAGTGAGGTTTGGAGATTCTCATATATTTAGGTACATCATAGACGTAAAATTAAACAACATACAATGAATATTTCCATTATATTCAACATAATAATAATATAATAATATATAATAAATATATAAATATAATATATAATGATCAATATTAACCAAAATTAAAATCATAATTAAATCTAAAATGACTTACATAAGCTACTTTCATTTATCATAATAGTTTTTTTGGAGTAAGTTTTTGCATAAAAATATTTGGGAATAACTTATTATGGAATTGAAAATAATTATAGTCAGCACATTTCAGTATTGATTAAAAAAAGTTCCTCTTCAAGACTCTTGTCACACTTTTTATTTTATATGGAAGTGGGGTTTTGGGTCGTCAGAGAGTCATGGAGTAAAATTAAACAAATCCAAAAGAAGTTTATAACCAACAACCTCAAGAGTAAAGGAAACACGCCCTTCCCTATCCTCTTGATTGAAGAAAGCCTTTATCCATTGAAAGCATAGCTAAAATTACTTCTAACTCTAGCCAAAACCCCCACTCCAGGCTCAAGAGCGG
>APFE030645333.1:0-18915 GCA_000404065.3 Pinus taeda
GGATATGATAGAAGACAAAAATGTGTTGCTGGTAAAGGTGGACACTTTGAAGAATACTACAAATGCATTGACAAAATCTGTGAGCTCTGAGAAGTTCTCTTGGTGTAGAGAAACAATGGGCGTTTCAGGGGTGGAAAAATGACTAAGCTGTCCTGTGGCCCCCTGTGGAAAGAAAACAACAAGTGGGAGATTGTTGGGTTGTGTTATATTATTTCCATGACTAAACTACATAGTGAACCGGGGGGTTAGAGGGGGGGTAGAGCACCCCCTTTGTTGCGTCGATTGCACAGCGGGGGGGTTACAGGGGGGCAGCAGCCCCCCCTATCCAGGGGGTTTGAGGGGGGTGGGTAGCCCCCTCTATGGGGTCTGGGGCAGTGCCCCGGGAAAAGTTTTTTTGGACCCTATATTAGATTGGGCGAACCTACCTATGGTTTTCGGTCCATGGTTTTGGATGCTTCGGCATGTATAAATATGTATTGTAACATTGAAAGGAACATAATGAAAAATCAAGCTCGTAGTCCTGGTTTTGGGAACCAATGGGAAATCTCTGTGTATATGTGTTTTATGTGTTGTGCTCTCGCATTTTTATTTTTCCTATGATTTAGAATTCGTATGTAGGTAACTTCTGTACGGGGTTAAAACCTACAACATTTAAACACATATCAAGAGGAACGGAAAAATTAAGTCAATCAGCATCAAGATCCGTAAGTCAATAATCACATGATGTTAAATATTTCCCCTCATTACCAAGGCTGAAGGAAGTTTACCAAGAGGAAAATTGGGCAAGTCAATTGCCAATCCAACTATGATATGTTTTTCCAAGAGGACCATAGAAGCCTGTTCAACCTAATATGATGAAAGAGACTAATTCACAATTTCAAGCTTATGTACATCCATCTCAAAGTAATTGGAACACACCCTTTCCTTGGAAACGTTGGCCATTTCAACCCTAAAACCAAACTTGGAAACAATATTGACAAGGAGCTTATGGGATCCATCCCCAATATCCTCAATATTTTCCTCAATATCCTCCACACACAACTCCATGTTATCCCTACCATCCATCTCCACTGAAACCACAACCCGAACCACATCTACCTCAAATATCCACTCCCACTAAACTACCTATACCACCATTTCTAAACCCACACAATGAAGTAGCTTAGCCCATTTATAATGGTGAGGTAAAACACTTCCACACATCTCCTCTTGATCTAAATGGTATTCATCTTAGCTCAGAAAGAGTATCACAAAAAAAACATTATCTTGATATCATTGAAGGATGTAGAAAAATAAGATTCAAATGAGAAGACCAAAGAATCAGGGGTTGCATCTGAGGAAGAGCAGACATTAGAATCAGAGATTGGGAAAGTTCCTTCATGTTTACCGTAAGATCCTCTATATGTTTCAAGACAATAATCAACAAAATGAACAAGGTATGCATTCCATGGAAGAAGAAGGCATCCAAGATGATCTTGATCAACAAGTGGACCAGGGGCATCAAAACTACATTGAAATATGGTTCTAGAAAAGTGTTAAGTTGTAGCAACACACTCTTATTCAACAACTACTAACTTCATATTAGTTAAGAATTTGGTCTATTACATTCAAGTACATGTCAAAGAATTCATTTCGAGCCTACACATGATTTTATTCATCATTCAGTTATGCAAGTGGCTCCATTGGAAGTATTCCTACACTTGAAAATGATTTTTCCTTTTCAAGTAGTGTAGGATAGGAAAATAGATAAAAAAAATTAAAAATAAGAGAAAAAAATAAAATCTCAGGTCAGAACCTCGTTTGAGGCACTGGAGATTGGCTCATTGATTGAAAACCTCCATGAGGCGATCAATGGTTGGAAAAAAGAGAAGAAAAGAGAAAAAGAAAAGATCATACGTGAAAACCTCCTTTGAGGCACCTAGGAAGACCTACTAGTTGAAAACCCCATTGAGGCAGTGAATAGGCTTAGAAGAAAAAAAAATAAGAGAGAAAAAAAAAATTCTCCATGTATCTCTCTCTCATGAATGTAGGTGTTCTCCAACCACTACAAGAAACAAAAACAAGTTAGCCACCAAAAGAAAAGTTGATCAAAAGCCTAGTCAAAGGAAGTCAAACATGAACTTTCTCCTCCTTTGCTCAGATGCTCCAGAAGGACCAAGATAGTGTCAATCCATTACCCTCATCTATTTCCACCATCCATTCATCATTTTGAGGCTTTTACTAGTCATTTTCCTTGCTTTCCTAAAATACTACAGGAAACAAAAATACATGGAGTAGAAAACTATTTTTTTCATATCTTTAAAACCATGCATTCATTTTCCATTTGCTTTAGGGGGGGATGCATATGGATGATAGTAACATGCCCAAAAAATTTCAGACAATTCTAGTGCACACTTTTCACTAAATCGATCCCCATCACCTAGAACCATTTTTGAATTTTCTCAATATTCATGCATCCACTTATATAGGTGGTTCATGGGGAGATGCATATGCATGATAGTAACATGCCCGAGAAATTTCAGTAAATTCCAATTCAAGATTTCCAAGAAAGAAACCTACACTACTCCCTCTGATCCCTATCATCATCCTCCAAACCCTCTACATCATTTTTCATCACTCCCATGCAGTTAGAAGACCCTAAAAAAGAAGGAATGGCTACTATAGGAAGACAACATGCTGCTACAAGAAGGAAGAAAGAAACAAATTGTGCCAAAAACCAAAATGGTAGTACCTAAGAGAGGCCTAATAAAAAAAGATAATTCTAAGGCCATTAGAGAATGATATAGGCCAAAAAAGAGAAGAAGAAGGCAACAAAAGGCAAGAATACATTCACCATCAAAATAAAACTCAAACTACAATCATGGAAAGAGGATTTCCAAGAGGTCTTTAATCTATTTCTAGATTTTTTCCAACGCCTAAAAGATGTTATATAAAGGTAAGAGGCCATGAATATATAAAGGAATGTACAAATAAGGGAGGCCATGAGGCCCATGAATGAGGCTCAATGAGGTCACTAAGTTTCTCAAAGGATAAACAACACTTTTAGCAGGGGGTATGGTGGGCCTCCAAATTAGACATAAATTAAGGCCCATATGAACATCATTCAGCACATTAAACCTCTCTTTTTGCATTAGATAATGTATTTTTAACTTTAATATGTTCATTAGGAAGGTTTATGCATAATTATTTATTTTTGTGGAATATTAGGTGAATATTTGGTAGATTATGGAGATTTGGATGAGGAGATAATCTAGGGGCCTACTCCCTACTACATGAAGATCAATATTAAATAATAAATCAACAAGATATTATGGAATTATGGCACAAATTCTAGAGCTCAAATAATTGAGAAAATCTAGCAATGGGTTCCCTTCCAATGCAGATTCCTAGTATTAGGAACCAGATCCATTAATCAAGGGATTTTGGTGGGGAAGGTTTCCTCCTTTCATGGGGGATGGTTCCTAATCAATTTGTATAAGTACCAAGTCGAAGTTTCCTCTATGGTTCAATTTTTATTAGTCATCTTGTGGAGAGAGCTCGTATTTTTACAGCTCCACTTTCATTTTTTGCAAGGATGTAACGATATTTATGGAAGTAATGAAGATTGGTGCCATGTTAAGCTTTTAAATCTTGGTCTCATCCATTGGACTCTGATTTTCCTTGGGCTTGGCCATCACAGGAGCCTCAGATCCCTTTTTTATCATTCACTTTTCTTCTTTTCACTTCTTAGTCATGTGCATCTTTTTTTTATTTTTTATTTTTATTTCTGCATTTAGTATTAATGATATATTCTTGTGGGATTGGGTTAATTGGTTGAAGTAAGTTATTTTGCATTATTAAATGCATAATTTCATCATTGGAACAACTTTGGAAGGTCATAGTAATCATTGAGCTACTTGTTCTTATTCCCAAATCTAGGTTTTTGGAAGTTGCTTGTGGCGAATAATAGTAAATTTTTTGTATTTTTTATAGCATGCTAAAGAGATTCAATCAAGTTGATTCCACTTGAATTAGATCACAAAAAAAATTTAGTTAATAGCAAAAATTACCCCATTGCATTTTCACTTGATTAGTTAGCCATTTGATATATTTTCTAGCTCAATAGTTCTTAGATTTATATATTAGTAAGTTTCTACTATTTTTTAGCATGCGTTGACAAAGGATTTTTTGAGTGATTCCACTTGGAATGGAGATCTAAGGAATCCTATCCAATAAAATAATTTTTCCCATCCAATTTGGATTTAATTTTCTTGTTCATTCGTGAATTATAGTTTCATGTAGTAAATCTCCAATTTCCTGTTGTAACTACACAATCCCTTGTAGCAACCTTCCAACATGTATATACTTGTCCATATTCGCTCAAGAAGATTGGTTATTTTCCCTTAGGGTTGAATCAAGACCCATAGGCTCTAAATAAATGATTAGGGAACACTAAATAACACTTAGGACTTGCCTCTTTTCCGATGCAAAACATTTCAGCGATTTGGGCTAATGGATGGATTTATGAAATGGATAATACAATGATGATTGCCACATCCAATGAAATCTGTTAATGGATCTAAACTCTTTGAAATGTAATGTTTGAAATTTAGTTCATGATATTTAATTTATGCAATTATAATAGGTTTCTTTCCTTGTATTTTCTTTCTTGCAACAAGTTCAAGTTTCCATTTCGAGCATTTCATTTTTTGCAATTAGTTTAGGATTTGATTTCATTACAGACACTCCATTACATCATGAAAACAAAAGGACTCATTGTATGCTTCACATATAATGTTGATACCTCTTAAGTTTGTACGATCCCAGGTTGATAATTAAAGTTGGTAGCCTTGCGAGTTGCAACATTCTTGTTCTAATAATGAGACTCATCAGGGATGAACAACTACAATGGGATTTTCTTGCAGGTACCAAGTTGCATGTATGTTTTTCTCACTAGTTTTGGCATGCTTAGTATATGCATGTGGATTTTTTGTCATGATATTTCACTGGCATGAAGGAATGACTAGAATGACATTGGATTTCCTAGCCTTGACATTTTTTGGATAGCCATGGAGATTGTGGGTTTATTTCCTTATCTTTTTTGGTTGGTTCTCATGTTTCCTTAGCTTGGGTTGAGTTATTAGTTCCTAGAAGCCCTGGTTGGACAAACGCTCTAGAAGCCTTTGGTGAGATAAGTTATTAGTCTTGGAAGCCTTGGTTGGAGAAATTTTCTTGAAGCCGAGTGGCAGTTGTGGGTTGAGTTACTAGTCCTGGACACTTTGGTTGGAAAAAACACTCTAGAAGCCCTAGAAGGCTTGGATAGAGGCCAATTTTATGATGGTTTTGTGATGTCCAACTATGAGGTGGAATCACTGTTTGATGGGTTGAGGTGGATGGCCTTTGGAAGCCCTGGATGGTTTTGGATTTATGTTTTCTATGAGATCCCACATTGATGCTTGGAATATGGGAAGGGGGTGAATGGCTAAAGAGAGATTTGGTTCAGCCATTTTACGGTCGAGTGGAACGTGGAAGTCCATCCTAAATTTGGATTTTTCACCATCAATATGAGGTTATTTCTACTTGTATTTCTATGACTATTTTACTAGATTATATGTGCTTTATATGGAATTGATTTCATTGATATTTATGTTGCTATTATGTTGGTTATGTATGTGTTTTGTGACAGTGGCTATGTATGGATCTCATCATGTTTATACTAATAAATGAATGAAAAATGTATTTATGGCCTAATGGATGAAATGACAGTTGATGTGTTGAGGCATCAATGTTTCTCAGTGATTCTCAGCTAAGAATGAGACCCTTATGCTCATATATGTTATTTACACTTGTAGATTACATATTCATGATATGTTGACAAAATGTTTGTCATGGCTAGTAGGGGTCCAGTCAAGGTCTTATTCAAGTAATTTCATCAGTATTGTTTTTACTATGTTAAATTATTGGTATGAAGGTTTCATTCAATTCCGCGTAGTGACTTGGGCTTCAGGCGTGAAAATGTGGCTTAACTCCTAGAGATGCTTGCAGATAATTGAGAAAAAGAGTCCTTGGACATTGGCTTGCAGGCCTGTGAGAGTGTCCAAAGGTCCCTAGATGCTGGCATGCCCATAACATGAGAGTGTCCAGAGCTCAAGTTGTCCAAAAGTTTAGGATTGGTTGGCAGAAAGGTTGGATCGGTTCCTGAGCATCCTCATGATGATGTTGGAAGTATGTATGGTGTGTTTATATCGGTTCCACTTCCTTAACATGACTTAGGAGGTCGAATCATATCATAGTGGCCTCTCGTTGCATGTTCACTCCGTTTAGTGAGTTTATAGAGTAGAAGTGGGAGGAGGGTACTAAAGAGTGGTATCAAATCATGGTTCATCTCTTGGACTGGATGGGTTGTGCATTGGTAATACATGCATGTCATTTGCATGTGTGTCTCTTACACTTGCATTCCATGTGATAGTTTCATTTGAATGATGTTGATGATGGTTGGAGTGATGTCATCATGTGGAAGTTGATGTTGCTATGGTGGAATGCATCGTTGTGAGTGTATGACTGGTTACATATTGTTATATGTCACTTACATGTATCATTCTTGTATGTTTGGTTACATTCTCATATGCTCAGTTTCATGTATGGTTCTTATACTCTTGATTACAAGTATTGTTTTTTTATGCTTGACTATAGGTGTTTATGCATGTGTGTGAATTTTTACGCATTGCTTATGCATATTCATGTTTGCATGTGGAAAAGTGTATAAACATGTAATGATTATTATCATGCATGAGGTTGTAGTATGTGTTGTTGTTAATGCCATGCATTGATGACTAGACCTTAGCTAGAATGAAGGTTGCATGGCTATATTCTTATGTGTTATGTTTCTATATGTTGTCATGATGATGTTATACATGTATCATGTTGATTTATTGATCTTGCAAATAAGGTATCCTCCCCGAGCTATACTAAGGTATGTTGTTTTATTGTGATTTGGTTTAGATGACAGGATATACCTTGTAGGAAGAAATGTCAAATTTCTAGCAAGATGGTAGACTGCAAAGGCTCTCCCTATGAATCAGAAGAGAAGAAAGGTGTTGAGAACTCTTTCGGTTTGGAAGTTACACTAAGAATATTAAAGGAAAGAAATAAGGAGGTGTAAGGCAGATAATGACAAAATGATGCAGGCACATGAGAAACAGGCAGAGGTAAATGCAGTCATACTTCAAAGTTTGTCACATTTTCAGTGATAGGGACCATGTCGGATCAGCTATGAGAACAAGGGTAGAGCTAATGGGGCATATGGTAGTAGGTCGCATGGTGGTAACAGGTCATATAGAGATGACAATGTCATATATGATAGGTTATTGGACACTCTGGATAGAAGAGGGGATATACGCATGTATTATTCTAGTTTTGATTTAGATAGTCATTATGATCATCATCGTTATCATCCTTATAGGAGGAGTGATAGGGGATACTTTCCAAATGAATTTAAGAAAGAAAAGCCACCTACATTTTATGGAGATATGAAGAAACTACACGATGTAGAGGCATGGTTGATTGGAATGAGGAAATTCTTCAGGTTACATGATTATTCAGAGAACATGAAAGCTAGAGTAGCTACATTCAGTCTCAAAGGTAAAGAAGACATTTGGTGGGAAGATGTGAAGAATGTCATATGTATTCATGAGGAGGACATGACTTGGAGTGAACTTGAGTGGCTATTCAAGAAGAAGTATTTGTCAAAAAGATACTTTGATGACAGGGAAAAATAATTCTATGAGCTAAAGATGGTATCTATGACAGATGATGAGTACACTAGCAAGTTCTTAGAGCTACTAAGGTATTTTCCTTACCTCAAGGAGGAGAAGGCCAAGATTTAGAGGTCCATTAATGGATTACTATTTTCATTCAAAGATAGGATTGAGCTCGATGAGCCTAGATCATTGGAGGAGCCATATAAAAGTTAAGGCATTTATATGAACAATTGAAGCGCAGATCTGAGACTAAGATAGACTAGAGAGGTAATGCAAAGAATAAAGGAAAATGGGACAAGAAACAAGCAAGACCTCAAGGTACAAATAATAAAGAGAATTTTGCACCATCTAAGAAGTTAAATGTATTAGATAGAGAATAAGGACATCGATCTAAGGAGCATAACAAGGAGCCTGTGCAGTGTTGGACTTATGGAGGGGATCATTAAAGGAGAGATTGTCCATAGTATTAGGGTGGTAGGCCTCAGATATTTAGTGCATAGGAAACACATATTGTTGTGGATGTTGGTCAAAGTTTTCCTCATAAGTATGGAGTATTGGATAACAAACCAGAAAACCATTAGACATCTATCATTGATATGGATGGTAAACTTTGTGATCAATTTATTTATATTTTTCTTGACCCTAGATCTAATTATAAGCTGTGTTAGTCCTAACTTTGTGGATAAGTGTTGTTTGTGTAAGGAAGTGCATACAGAGTGTTGGTTAGTGCAGCTGGCTACAGGTACAAATAATCGATTTCACCATTGAGTAAGAGCTTGTGCATTTGTTTTGAATTCTATACCTATGGCAACACATTTTAATGTATTATTGTTGGGATCATACAATATGTTGTTGGGAATGGATTGGTTGTAGCTTCATAGAACCAAGGTCGATTGTTATGAAAACGATATTGAGTGCTTGGATGAAAATGGAGAACTAAGAGTCTTATAAGGTAAGAAGAAGACCACATCAGTTAAGATGTTGACAATTGTTCAAGCAAAGCATAGCCATAGGAAATGGTGCAATCTATTCATAGTGTACATTTATAGTAATAAAGGTAATGAAGTTGAGGATGCAAGTGGTTTGATCAAGCAACCAGTTCTACAGTAGTTCAAGGATGTATTTCTTGAGGATATTTTAGTGTTTCCACCTCACAAAGAGGTAGTATTTTCTATTAAGTTGGTGCCAAGGGAATCTACAACATCAAAAGAAACTTATAGGATGAGTGCACATGAGTTGGTCAAGTTGAAGCTACAATTGAAGGTTAGATAAGGGATACATCAGGTCAACTGTATCGGTATTGGGTGCACTAGTATTTTTTGTGAAGAAGGAAGATGGTACTCTCATATCATGCATTGACTACAAATAGTTTGACAAAGTGACCATCAATAATAGGTATCCGTTGCCTAGCATTAATGACTTTTTCAATCAATTGAAGGGGGAAGCAGTGTTCTCAAAGATTGATTTGAGATCCAAATATCACCAGGTACGTATCAAAGAGGAGGACATTTACAAGACAACTTTCCATACCAAGTATGAGAATTATGGGTTTGTTGTAGTTCCATTCAATTTGACTAATGCTCCAACTACATTTATGTGCTTAATGAAGAGTGTGTTGTGTCCATATTTGGATAAGTTTGTTATTGTGTTCATTTATGACATATTGGTATATTCTAAAAATGAGAAAGAGCACGTCGAGAATTTAGCAGTAGTGCTGAGGTTTTTGAGACAACATCAGTTGTATGCTAAGCTCAACAAGTGCAGTCTATTTCAGATTGAGGTATGTTACTTGGGACATGTTTTCTCCAAGGAGGGAATTGCAGTAGATCCAGAAAACATGAGAGCCATCATGGAGTGGGTAGCTCCTAAGAATGTGGATGAGGTGAGATCTTTCATGGGGTTGGTAGGATATTATAGGAGGCTAATTAGGAACTTGTCATATATTGCTTAACCTACCACATAATTGTAGAGGAAAGGTAAGAATTTCAAAAAGATAGAGGAGTGTGAGGCTAGTTTTGAGCAACTTAACCAGTTGTTGACACATGCACTAGTGTTAAATATTTTAGACCCAGAAAAAAGATTTTATAGTATGCACAGATGGTTGCAAGAAAGGACGAGGTGGAGTCATTAGGCAGGACAGATAGGTGGTATGCTATGAGTCGTGAAAGTTGAATTACAACTTGAAAAACTAACCCACACATGAGCTTGAGTTGAAAGTGATTATACATTAAATAAATATGTGGAGGCACTATATTCTAGGCAGGAGATTTACATTGATGAGTGATCACAATGGTTTGCGGTATCTATTTGACCAATTGAATCTGAATGGTAGGTAGGCTTGGTGGTTGGCTATGATCAGTGAGTTTGACTTTGAGATCAGGTACATAAAAGGCAAAGAAAACAAAGTGTCAGATGCTTTTAGTAGGCGGATATAAGTTAATCACTTAGTAGCTATGAGCTCCTATTGGACAGACTTATAGGATAGGATCTTGTAGGCAGGTCAGTGGGATTTCAGATAGAAGAATATTATGCATAGGTTGTAGTAGAGTATTGGTACAGGTGCAGGTGATAGTATAGGTACAACTATAGGTGATAGTATAGGTACATGTAAAGGTATAGGTATAGATACAATTACAGGTACATCTATAGGTACAGGTGAAACTGCACAGGATGTGGACTATTGCCTTACAGTAGAGGGATTTGTTAGATTCCAAGACATGATATATGTGTTAGACACTAGTGAGATCAAGAAGTTGATCTTAAGGGAGTTTCATGTGAAACCATATTCAGGTCACCCAAGTTATTAGAAGACACTAACTGTAGTGAAGAGATTTTATTATTGGCTAAACCTGAAAAGGGAAGTAGCAAAGTTTTTGGTTAGTTGTTTTCATTTTCAGCATGTGAAGGTAGAGTGTAAGCATCCAAGTGGACTACTACAATTGATTGTAATTCCAGAATGGAAATGGGAAGTAATTTCCATGGACTTCATTAAAGTTTTGCAGAAGATAGTGAGACAGAATGACCCCGCCATGGTTATCATGGATAGGTTGACAAAGGTTGAGAACTTCATTTCAATGAAGTCTACATTTTTTGCTAGCGATGTAGCACAGGTATTCTTCATAGATGTGGTGAGATTACATGGCGTTCTAAAGAATATTGTGTTAGAGAGGGATGCAAAGTTCACTTCCAAGTTTTGGAAGGAGTTATTTGCAGGTTTGGGAATAGAGTTGGCCTTTAGTACAACTTATCATCTAGAGATAGATGAACAGACATAGTGGGTCAACATGATATTGGAGGACATGTTTAGGATGCATCAGTAGCAAAAAAGGGAAGAGTATCTTCCACTAGTAGAGTTCACTTACAATAATGGTAGTAGGAATCTTTGATGATGAATCCATTTGAGGAATTGTATCAGTGTAGTTGCAATACTCCCATTAGTTGGAATAATCCAGTTAACAAGGTGTTGATTAGACCATACATGTTGGCGGACATGGAACAAGAAATGGAAGTGATCAAGAAGAATCTAAGGGCATCATAGGATAGGTAGAAGATCTATGTAGATCAAAAAAAAGTATTCAAGGAGTTCCAGGTAAGGGAACATGTGTACTTGTGCATCAAGCTGAAGAAGAGCTCCTTACTGATTGGATCTCATGCCAGGCTAGCACCATAGTTTTATGGACCCTTCAGTATCATTGAGAGGATTGGGTCAGTAGCCTATCAACTTTCACTTCCTCAGATAGTGAATGTCCATGATGTTTTCCATGTGTCATTACTTAAGAAGTATGTTAAATATGTTGATCATGTAATTGACTGGTTTATATTGTAGGTGGAATGATATGGAGAATTCTAGCTGGAGACTCAATGTATATTGCAGAAAAAGGTTCTCATGCTCTAAAACCAAGAAATCAAGCAAGTTAATGTGAAATGGAAGAACTTTGGGCCTGATGAAGCTACATGGGAGATGATCGATCAAATGTGGGCTATGTATCATTTTTTGTTTACCTATTGAGGCAAAGCATTTTTGGTATGGTGTTTTGGTATATGTCTTGGTATGTGTTTAAGGATGTTTGGTATATGTAAATTGTACATGGATTTAAATACAACCATGAGCTATGTTATAAATCTCTAATCAACGGTATGGGTTTCATGTCATTAAGATGTTATGATGTCATGTTTTCATCTTGGTTTTCCTCTCAGTAGGTTGATCATTGTAAACACTGCAACGAGCTAAGTTATAAAGATCCATCAATAGTATGTTTTATTGTATCATTTTTGTGGTTATAGATGTTTTTGAACAACGAGGAAGGTGTTCCGCCAAGGGGGAGGGTTATATAATATCCCTCGTGAAAATTCCATGTAATAAAAGGAAACAAAGGAAAAATAATAACCATAGTTGATGGGACACTTATTCCAAGCAGAATGTTAGGAAACACATCCTATTTTGGGTGTTCATCGTTTTATTTTGGCTAAGGAAATTGGAAAAAGCAATGGCCAAGGCTGTGGAGAGGAAAAATGGAATTTTTGGCACATTTATTTATGAAAAGAATGGAAATTAGGAAGAAAGGGAGATGAAAGGTCACAAGTTACATGTGAGGAGGAAAATGAAGGAAAATATTGGAAAATGAAGAAAATAGTGCCCTCATTCATAAAAAGGCTTATGAGGATCAGTTGGAAATCCTTTTGCTAACCTTTTTTTAGTTTAGTTTCTGAGCTCTCTCATTACTCTCTCCCTCTCTCTCGTCATACTCTTGGATACCTATAGTTTTCTTGGAGCACTCTTGAAGGGTGTGGCATACTTTGATTTTGGGAGCAAGAGGGAAAAGTAAGAGAAGGAAATCACAAGAGGATATCAGTATCAACAACTACATTGATATTTTCTTGTAGGTACGAGTTGCATGTATGTCTTACTCACTAGTTTTCACATGCATGGAATATGCACATGGATTTTTGTTCAAGATTTGCAAATGGCATGGAGGATTTCCTCGATTGACAGTGGATTACCTAGCCTTGACATTTACTGGATAGCCATGGAGATTATGGGTTTATTTCCTTATTTATCTTGTCTGGTTATCATGTTTCCTTAGCTTGGGTTGAGTTATTAGTTCCTGGAAGCCCTGGTTGCACAATGCTCTAGAAGCCCTGTAACATCTTGGGTTGAGTTATTAGTCCTAGAAGTCTTGGCTGGAAAAATGGAAGCCCATAGTGGGTTGACATACTAGTCTTAGAAGCCTTGGTTGGACAAATTCCCTAGAAGCTTGGTAGTAGTTGTGGTTTCAGTTACTAGTCCTGGAAGCCTTAGTTGGAAAAAATTCTCTGGAAGCCTTGAAAGGCATAGATAGAGACCAATATGATGATCATTTTTTGATGTTCAACTATGAGGTGGAATCAATATTTGATGGGTTATGATTTTGCAACATCAATACAAGGTTATTTCTACTTGTATTTCTATGAGTATTATACTGGATTATATGTGGTTTGTATGGCAATTATTTCATTAGTATTTATGTTGCTATTATGCTAGTTATGTATGTTTTTTTATGACAATAGCTATGTATGGCTCTCATCATGTTTCTACTAATAAATGAATGAAAAATGTATCTATGATCTATTGGATGAAATTGCAGTTGATGTGTTGAGGCATCAATGTTTCTTAGTGATTCTTAGCTAAGTATGAGGGCCCTATGATCAGATATATTATTTACACATGTATATTGCATATTTGTGATATGTTGGGTGAAATTTACATCATGGCTAGTAGGGGTTCAATCAAGGTCTTATTCAAGTAATTACATCCATACTACTGCTTCCATGTTATCTTACTGTTCTAAACGCATCATTCAATTCTGGGCAGTGACCTGGGCTCTAGGCCTATAATTGTGGTTTAAATACCAGGGGTGCTAGCACAAAAATGAGAAAAAGAGTCCCTAGATGCTAGCTTGCAGGCTTGTGAAAACATCCAGAGGTCCTTGGATGCTGGCATGTCGATAGCATGAGAGAATCCAAAGCTCAACTTGTCCAAAAGTTCTGTGGGACCCAAGGGCTAGTTGGCATAAAGCTTGATTGGTTCCTGACGGTCTTAACGTTGATGTTGGATGTCTGTATGGTGTGTTTCCATGAGTTCCACTTCCTTAATTTGACCTTGGAGGTCAAATCATATCATAGTGGCTTCTCGTCATATTTTTACCCCAACTAGATGGTTGCTTGGGTAGATGTGGGAGGAGGGTGTTATAGATACCACTTGTTACTAAAATATTTCCATATCCCACACTAAACATGGGCTAGGAGGATTGCCCATTATCTGCTTTAGAAGTCTTTCTCCACACACAAGTCTATGGCCACTCAATTGCTCTTCTCGCCCATCAAACCTTGAGTTGAATGACTTCCACTCCAGCAACCATCTACATCCATGAAGACGGTGCACACTAGGCTCCAACTTGGGCACTATCACACTATCCTCCAGTAGACCATAAATATTCAACTCGTGTTCACACTTGGTCAAATCTCACCCTGCCCTCTAATAGTCCATGAGTGACCAATCATATTGTCGCATCTACTTCTAGTTAGGGCATCCACCACCTATGGAGACCCTTCCTCATGGATACTAACAGACTCCTCAAATCCACCTCTCCAAAGAAACCTCATTAAATAATCATCCAATAGGCCATCTATAACTCCTTCCGTTGCTTCCCTCTTTCCTAGGGATCTGTGCTTCCTATTGTAGCATATTTCTACTAAGAAACCCTTTCTTCTAGCTACAATAGTCATCCAACAAGTGTCGAATCACCAAATAACAATCATTATAGAACTGACATTGGTTAGGGAACATGATCTCCAAGTCTACCCGTCCGCATTTGGCTAATACTTGATACAAGATATATCATCCATTCTGGTCAACTCTTAACCCAACACAAGGCAAAAATGGAGAAACGACATACCTCTTTATTGTTGTTCATGGAAATTTTTCTGGTTGCTAGTTAGGGCATCTCCTAAAGCCCATAGTAGCCCACCAATCCTCCCAAAACTCACCTTAATTAATGTAGCTTCCTTCCCTTCAGAAGATTCATGACCTCATTGTTTGAGTAAGCTCCTAGAGTTCCCTACTTAGGGTTGTTTGACTCTCAAACCAACTACTACAAGCCTACAACCTAGTCATGATATTAAGGTCATCATTTCATCATACTTTAGGAAGGAATTACCATGTTTTGCTAGCCCAGAATAGATAATTTTTTCTCGCCCTATTTCTAGATTATTACGCTCTTCAAGAAGTCATAGGAGATCCCTAAATGGCTTATCTCTTCTTTGTTGAAGATGCCTCTACCCGTGAGCTAAACAAGGACGCATTTATCTTACAGTGATACCCTTAGACACTCCTTCGTTTTCCCATAATTTCTCTTAAATAACTCGTTCCTTGCATCTGATTATCTTAGCCCCCAAACAGTCACCAAAAGGTTCTCCAACAACCCTCTTCTTCATTCATTGAGTTTTTCCTCTAATATGCATCCAAAGAGAGATATTATTCACCTAATGTGAGCTCGTTTGATGGTCAAGGACATGTTCAAATGAATTTACCGTCACCTCTATTTATACACTCAAGAGAGGGCTCCAACAAACATCTTTAGGGCTTGTGAAACCTGTCATTAGATCTCCTAAAATTAGGCCGACCTTTACCAAACCCAACATTTAATTCAAAAATTCATTTATCTTCATCCATAACTCGAAATCAGATGATTTTTGATGCATTGGATTTGTCTCGATGTGCACTATCATCCTCATCTTTCACATGTCAAAATATCTCCATAGTTTTGTGCCCAACATCGATGGGTGCAAAACCTCAAGCTTGGGTTTCAAGCCCACAATGCCACTTGTGGAGCTCCTTCCTCCAAACCCTCGATCCTCAATGCTCGGAGTACCTCCCAAGCTACAAATATCAACACATAACTCTATAGGGTTGTTGGAGAGATTCTTGAATGGGCCTACAGACCACACAAACATTGACACCAGTCTATACCCCCTTTAAATATTTACTATAAAATATATAAAAGTAGGAACAATATTTTTGTTTATAGTTATATATCTAGATGGTACCTTGATAAGGCTAACTAATTACGAAATTATAATATAATTGGAATAGAAAAATTGCTCATGTCAAGTAGTAGGCTTCTCCATCCAAAAACATAATATATTATAATTTTTAGAATCATGGTCATTGGGTTAATGAATTCCCTAAAAAGAATAAAATTATACTATCCTATTTAATATGTTTGATCCATAAACTACAATAGATATTTCACTAGATAGTTCATCACAACATATATGATGATATGATGATATTATACTTAAAATCCAAATTCTACACTTTTGAGGGTTAATTTCTCCTTAGATTTTTGGATTCATTAATTAATATATTATTCTCATGCATGCAGTAGATAAAAAATCTAGAAAATACATAATGGTGAAATAAAGTTTGCAAACCACAAATTAACACAATATATAACCTAGGAAACCCTTTCGAGCGAATATTGAGATGGAAGGTGAGGTTAATTTTCTCTCTTTCTATGAATGGAAATGGATCCAAGTACAAATAAGTGAGGCCTATCATCCATGGGCCACTATAGTGAAAAAACCATCTCTATTTTATGTCTCCCTATCCACTCTAAACTACTATGCTCATATAAGCAAAAAAATGCACTAAAAAGGAATGTAACTCATTTTCCTCCTAGTGGCCCATTTATAAGACACTGTGATAACTTGTTAGTGGTTGTGTTTGAATCATTTAAATCTTAAACATAATTACAATATTAACTCTTCTAGAGTATTCTTTTCCATGATCATGTGGCTAGCCTCTTTTCCATGAATAATGAGGCCGAAATGGCATCCTCTCAAATCATGGTTGTCAAAACACGAAGGTCAACTTCTGGGTGGCATAAATTTGGCATATGGATTTGATTGAGGCGCTTCTTGCATCATTGGAAATTTATTTATGTGGAGAATAGAACTAGAAGGTGAAACACTTTAGTAAAAAAAAATTACCCCCCACCCTCGAAATGCCCCCCCCCAAAAAAAATTCCATTTAATGCCTTAATCGACTTCTAGAAGGCTTCATACCTCAATTCCTAAAAATAGGAATCATAAAAAAAAATGTCCTTCTGGGTGGATTCCATCGATTTTTTTATTCTTGAAGCATCAATATGGATGAAAACAATATGTTTTTCTAATACATATCAACATTCTTAGATATATTAGATTCATAATGGAGGAATCTATATTATTTTTATTCATACGATCACCTAGAAGGTTGAATCCATTTTCTTGATCCATCTATGTTTTTTGATTTAGATAATTTTTTAAAATTTATTAATTTAGGACATGATGCTCTAACCCGCTGAGTAAATATTTGGGTCCACACTTCTCCCGAGTTTGATTTACATATGCTCCATGCCCCTAAATTTAAAATGATCTAAAGTATAAAATAACTAAAATAAACTAACTACAT
Source organism: Pinus taeda (assembly GCA_000404065.3). Classification (NCBI taxonomy): domain Eukaryota; kingdom Viridiplantae; phylum Streptophyta; class Pinopsida; order Pinales; family Pinaceae; genus Pinus; species Pinus taeda. The sequence goes on from APFE030645333.1 coordinate 17,233, forward strand.
GAATTAACTTTTGAATGATAATATTTATAGAGAAAATAGCTTCAAGATGAAATGAATGGATCAGTTGAATATATCAAAGGCTAAGGAAAACAATTAACAAAATAAGCCAATAGCTCCATGTACTACTCTCTAATATAGCTATGCATAGCATATTGTAACAACCATAATGATATATAGGAATTTTGTTAGGAAAAGTAAAAACTACTTCTCCAAATCAAATAACAACAATCAACAATTAAAGGAGAAATGGAGAACATAAAACAATTGAAGATATACTTGAAACAATCAAGACCAAACAAGATAATATTTGAATGAAGAGATAAGTAAGTTGTTAGAAGAAGCATAGAATGTTCCTCTTGTCCAATGAGTATATCATGAAAAGAAATTAATACATCAAGAATAAGAGGCCAAATAACTATAAGAATATCAAAGAATGAAAGGAGGCCAAGAAAAAAATATGACATGTAACCAACTCAAAATTTGTTGTCCTAGTAAGACAATAAATGTTATATTAAGGTCTAGCTTTATCCTTATGAAACTACTCCCTATCAGTTATATGATTTCATTAAATTTGAGTGTTAGTTGAATTTTGTAAAATGTGTTATATAACCAGTTCACAAAATAGAAGAACATATAGATCAACGCCTTCAAAATCAAACTCTTCGAGGGAGAAACCTCCTTTACATTACACAAATGAAAAATTATTGTATGATACAAATGAAAAAACCTTATTTAGGATTCTAACGGGTCAAAATATAATCAAAGCTGAGATAACAATAATAATATAATGGCACAACAATAAAAATAGTGGGCTTCTATGGGGCACAATAATAACAATATGGGGATAATAGGGGCACAACAATAACAATAAGTGCTACAACAACAATAGTAATTGGAGAATCACTAGTATTATAGGGACCTAACATGCCCCTTTCCTTCAAAAAAGTGCTGCCCTTAATGGTTGAGTAGTTCTGGATGCTTCTATATAAAATTATGACCCTCCCATGTGGAATATTCAGAGGGTAAGTTCTTCCAGTTGATGATATACTCTGAAATTGATCGATTCCGTAGCTATCGAGTTGTTGCTTCTGTGATAGGTTCAGGTTCTAATATGATTCTTTTCTTCCTTGTCATATTATAGCAATATTGTTTGAACTGGGAATTTGTCACCTATATCCTTCTTTAAGCATGAAACATGGAAAATTAGGTTCACTCGAGAAGCTGTAGGAAGCTCCCATTTGTATGCCATAGTACCAATATTTTGCAATGCCTTCTATGGAACATAATAATTTGGTGATAATTTATTATCCTTCTTAGCTTTCTTGAGGGAAATTTGTTTATATGGTTGTATCCATAGGAATACCCAAGTCACTTACATCAAAACTTCTTTCACTGCGATGTTGATCTGCCTGTTGTTTCATTATATTATGTGCAAAAGTGAGGTTAACCTTTAAGAGTTGGGGAAACTTTGGTTAATGCTCGAAGTGATCTTCCACTGCATGAAATTTAGAATTTTCTCTTAAATATGACATGACCAATGGTGGTTGATATCCATAAAGTTCCATAAATGGGGTCATTTTTGCTGCAGTATGGAAGGAAGTGTTATACCACCATTCAACCAGAGGTAACCTTTTGACCCATTGTGTCTTCTTATGAGATACAAAGCAAAGAAGATATCCTTCC
>APFE030645348.1:0-20654 GCA_000404065.3 Pinus taeda
CTCTGTAATTGTGCAGGTGGTGTGTTATCATTTATTAAAAATTAATATGTATATACGTGTAAAGGCACTTACGGGAAGGATCATAATCATTGAGGTAGAGAACTTTGATACAATTCACAATGTGAAGGTGGAGATCGAGGAGAGGTGGGGAATAGCTCCCGCCCAGCAGCATCTCATCTTTGCTGCCCAGACGTTGAGAGACGGACGCACTCTCGCCGACTACAATATCAAAAATGAATCCATACTCCACCTCGTCAACCGAGTCAGAGGTGGCACGCAGATTTAATGCAAATCCCTACGAGCTGCTGCGCGCACTGTGAGGGCATTGGTATTGCTTGCATGAGTTCTTAACAATTATTGTCCACCAATGTTTATTCTCATAAATCAGGGCCTTTGCAAAATTTGGAAATCCATTTCTTTTGAGGAGTACCTTCATTTTATTTTAAACGCAATAGTTTATTTCAAAGCAATGTATAACAGATTTCATAAAGGACAGAAATTATATTTCAAGTTTATGTCCAATTATAACACAGTTATTTAATGCTAATTCCCACTAAAATAAAAAGTAGGAGTTACAAACGAATCACTCACTCCGGTTGATTAGCAATGGCCATCCATCGCTTACAGAGTGAAAACTCCAGTAGTGATTTATTAATTTTTCAGTCGAAAAATACATCATCTTTCATTAATATTATGGCTTATAGATTTGTAAATGAATGTAATGTATTGTGTTATGAAATATGTGAACACAATTTTTATTTTACAGAATAAATGTTGCAGTCAGTTTATATGTGAATATAGTTTTTATTTTAGGCAACAAATATTGTAGGCAGTTTAGGCAGCTCAGTCCTTGTCATTTAAGTGGATGTTATGTATTTAGAACAATTGCAAATTGATATATGAAGTAGAAAGTTAATTGAGTACTAAGGGGATATGGACTCATAAATTTTTGGTGGGTAGTAATCACTACTAGGTTGCTACATATACACTTCTATTAAGTATGAAAGAAAACATAAATAATGGTGGTATATTTTTCCATGTTATTTCTATTCATTTTTTATGGAAATATTTGTTTAAATTATGGTATGAACTATTTTCAAGGATTTGAATTATGAATCTTAACAATGAAAAATGATTGCACAAATATTTAAAAATCATGCCATAAATATTGCAAATACATCCACAAATCATGGTAAAGAAAATACTAAGTAGTCATCCACATGGCACAAAGACGATACCTTCAAAATTATGGTCTAATCAAATGTTTGAATTTATTTTTTTTCAATATGTAAAAAATAAATATTTATTCCCCAATGGTGGTGGTGAACAACTCTCACTGAGTGTACCACTCAACATATGACTCTTGACATAAGGAAATGGTGGTGGAGGGTATGGATACGTCCTTCCCATGATGCAATAGTTAATTCTTCTTCTCGTATTGAGGTGGTTATTTAATATGGTTTTGAGAATATTAAGATTGTTGTTCAACTTTCAGTAGGTTTGAAATTGGTGTGTAGCTCTCATTTTCTAGCATGTGTGAGTGTGGTGGTGTGCCTCCATCCGATGCTCTTCATATTGTGGGTCCTGTAAGGTAATAATTGCAATCTTTACAGTTTGGATGAATTTTTCCTCTACAGAGTTTGCTGAGATGGTTGGTTCATCCAGTGGATAATTGGTTGGTTTTGGAATTTTATGTTTGGGCCTCGTATATGGTCATCCAAGTGGTGTTATTGGATGGCGTTGTGGCCAACAGTACTTGGTGTCATGTGGGTGGTAAATGTACTCGACTCAGGTATTTGGAGTTGGACATAATTGAGCTCTTCGACATTGCCTTTGTGTGGTTCTCTTGTCTTGGTGTTGTTGGTCGTTGAATTATCATTGAGGTAGCCTAGTGGCTCTACTACCACTTGGGTGTTTGGGAATTGGAGTGTGGTGTTTCTCCTATGGGTAGTTGTCTAGTTCTCCACTAGGTCCCCCTTCTCACAGGTTGTTGGGAAGTTTTGGCCAAGGCCTTTAGCCATTTACAGGTGAATTGGGGTGGAGGAGACTCAAGTGGTGGCATAATTTGGCCTCTCCTTCCAAGGGCTTGGAATGTTGGGCCTGCGATGGTGGTTGGTTGGCCAACAATGTATCTTGTTGTAGGGGATGTGGTCCTGGGGTTGCCTAGGTAGGTGTGGAAGATGATCGAGGCTTGTGCACGTCTTTGGTTCTAAGCAGGGTTTCGAGGATGAAGCCTCTCCCCTACAACTCGCGTGCTCTTTTGGGGTCAAAGGTGAATCTGGCCTACCCAACTGAGGGTTCACCTACGTTGGGGGGTGCTAGGGGTGGTGGAGCAAGATTTGTTGGTGTTTGCAAGAAACATCATGTAGCTTTTAAGCACGATAAATCTAGTGGGGGTGGTAAAGTTGGTGGCAAGAAAAGGGAGTCAACTCGTCATGCAGGTAGTAGAGGTTGCAGGGCCCTGTCTCATGGTAGCCATGGGGGTGGAAGAAAGCACACAGGATCACGTTGTGGACGAGCCTAAATAGCTCGAGGGTGGGGTGGTAGGTCGTGATGCATGGTCTCTCATAGGCGTGGACCTAGTGGTCACGACAAGAGATCCTCTACAGCTGGAGATGCTTTAGTCCATGATGCACATTTTGGAATCTCATGACATGGTCCGAAGAGAAGAACATGAGGCAGTTATGGCCAAGTTGGAGCAACTCCACTGCTCGCAATGCCATGTTCGTGAACAAATTCTGGTTTTCTGGCATGGTCAAAATATTATGATTCAAAAAATTGAGAAGTTGGAATCCTCGCTTCCTCACTTTGAACAAATTTTCCACTCTCTCTACCACCCACCTCCTCTTCAAGGGATCCTCCACTGCTGCAACATGTTTTATTTATATCGACCTTCCTCTGCATACATCGATCATGGAAACTTACACTCACATTACACTACCCATGGCAAAAGAGATGTATTAGAACAGAGAAAAGGCAATCTTATTTGACACCAATTTTTCTCTTCCATTGGACCTACAGTTCCCAAAAAAGTAAAAGTCAGTATGCTATGCTGATAAAAAATGTTTATCTAACATCTTAATAAATTTGGAACATAAGTAGATTGATCAAAAAATCATTCAATGTGTAGGCAATTAAAGAAAACAAGTTTCAATAGGGACTTGTTTGAGCCTTAGATGCTTGATCTTTGAGTGTTATCCATTTTATGGGAATATTATCCTCCTTGCTAAGCATAAAAAGCCTCTTACAATGAATCATACTATCTTGGTTGACTAGATGGAAGGCTAAATCTCGCATCACATCATGTTGAGAAAAAGAGAGCTCGAAGGCACAGCCAAATGAGATGGCTCGACACCTGACACATCAAAAACTTATATTAACTAGGAGGATTGAACTTGAAAGCCTCTTATCTCTGCTGGTTAACACGCTAATCCTACCTTCCTAATTTCTAATAAATCATGTAAAGCAAATTAAGCCTAAAATTGTTGGTATAGTTAATTTTTCTCATATGTTTTTGCCTCAATTTTTTTGCAAAGTTCATGCTCTATCAAAGGATGCCACAAGCACAATAAATTAAGTACAGATACAAATATGAAGAGAGAAAAATAATCACACAAGTTTATGAAAGGTGGCAAATCTAAACAAGTTCCTTACCCTCGGTAGCTTGCGAGATTTAGTAGATTACGACTTGCAAGTTCTAACAAGACCACAAAAGCATCTTTCCAATACATCCCATGCGTGTAAACCCAAATGTCCAACAATGCATCCCTGCTGAACTTTCTACCTTTGGGAAATGCCCCCAAGTCCAAAAACCATTGCTTTGAATCATCATCTAGGACATCTATGCTTGTTTCCAAGCAATGAAAAAGCTCATGTCCGTGATATTCTGATATTGATTGTCCTCTAGAAAGTTTTTTTTATCATTTTCCCAAACAGACCGAGGCTCACCGTGCAAAGAGCTTGCAATAACCTTGAGGGAAAGTGATAAGCCCTTACACTCTACTTCAACTTACAAATATAGTGCAGTTAAACATTGGGTTATTTCTTCTACATAAATCCACAGTATTAAAACTTTTCCTACACTTCTATCACAGGCATTGCAATTTTAAACTTACATAAAACAATTTATTTCCATCAAAAGGACAGAAAAACAATTTGAATTCAACATGCTATCCTCGGATTCAAAGCGTGAAGAATGAGATAGAGGAACAATCAAGGTCTAATTCATACCATTGTAACAATATCCTCATCTTCTGGCATTGGAATCAAACGTTGTCCAAAGGCCCAAAAGCAAAAAAGTGATAGGGCATCACCCTTCTGCAACATGGGTATGTTATTCACACGGGTACCGTTTGAAATCGGAATAGTGTAATCCTCTCTTTGTTGTGATAATTGTCTTGTATCCCTTCAAACAACAATTGTTCCACGTTTGATCTTGACCAAACATTGTCCAAAACTACCAAAGTTTTTGGATGGCCTTTTAAACTAAGATTATTCTTTGATCTTGACCAAACATCATCCAAAGCTACCAAAGTTTTTGGATGGCCTTTTAAGCTAAGATTATTCTTCAGTTCGTTGTGTGCATCCTCTATGCTCTGAAAATCAAGCCTTCTGCCACCAATTATCTTATCCCACATAGTCTCCAAGAGGCCCTTTACATTTGGAGAATGCGCAATAGTAATGAAAATTATATTGTTCTGAAAGAAATCTGAAAATTACAAAAATCGCATTACAAACGAAAGTGAAGCAATAAAATGGAAGTTTGGACTGAAAATTCAAAAGGGGAATTGCTCTAACCTTTGACTTGGGGATCATTGCAAAGGGCTAGCGCAAGAGTGGTTTTGCCACTTCCTCCCATACCTTTTACCCCAACTACATTAACCCTATTCTGAAATATTAGGCTTTGTTTGACATCATTACAAGATTATTCAAACCAACTACGAAATTCGGCATATCTGGGACTTGGGAGTTGAAGTTGCTGCTGGGTTGTTTAGCCATTGTACTATCACAGGACTCATCAATGGAGGTCTCGAATAACTGGCCTGTACTCATTTGATGAAGCATGAAGGAATTGAAACTGGCATCCTTAGTCATCTTGGCCTTAACGCTGTCGATTATATGTCGACGCATTTCTTCCATACGCTTCAATCGTTCCTCACACGCCTTAGGATCCACGTTTATCTTGTGGACATCGAGTACGAGGCCTCCCAACCCTTGGTTGAGCAAAAAACCATTAGCATTCTTTTCTACCTTTAGGATTTTCTTTCCATATCAATATCTTATATATAAATTAAAACTGTTGATTTTCTCTAATTTCTTCACAAGATGAAGGCCATCTTGCAGCTGGGCTTAAATGTCCTTCAACGGCAGGCCTCTGTGAGATGAGAGTTTTGATTCAGAAGAAATCCTAGAGATTCCATCAATAGTAGGCTTGAGGCCTAAAAGCTTTTGCTTGAGTTCCTTGCTTGAAGATTTGGTGGAAATGATGATATTCATTACGGTTCTAGTTACTATGAACAACTCACTATTGTAATCCCGATATTCCACTCAAAAATGGAGACGACTGTAGCTCCCATCCGATCGCCGAGTCGAGGAGGAAGGTGAGTGAGCTGCAGGGGCTGAGTCGAGTTGGTTGGGGGAGCAGCCCGCGATTTCGCAATTCCTCCATTTCGAATTGGAAATGGCATTAACTCTTTGCAGCCGCAATTCCAGCTCCACCCGATCTGTTAGGAAATGTCAGGATTGCCAGCTTCGATCCGATCTATTGGGAAATGTCAAGAATAACAATGGACAAAGGGTGGAGGCGCGGTTTCGCAATTCCTCCGTTTCAAATTGGAAATGGCATTAACTCTTTGAGGCTGCAATTCCAGCTCCACCCGATCTGTCAGGCAATGTCAGGATTGCCAGCTTCGATCCGATCTATCGGAAAATGTCAAGAAGAACAATGGACAAAAGGTGGCGGAGCTAGGGGAGTGGACAAAAGGTGGCGGAGCTAGGGGAGGGTGGCAGAGAGATTGTGAGGGATAATTTTCCAAACGACGACGGAAACCGGCAATTCCTCCACCTGCGTAGACTACTCCCTATTTAAAGTGACGTCAGCCAATTATAGTTTATGTTTGTATAATAATTGTTCCACGGGTCAGGAGATATCTAGCATTCTTACGTCAGCCAATTATAGTTTATGTTTCTATAATAATTGTTCCACGGGTCCGGAGATATCTAGCATTCTTAATCAATCCATCCATTAACTCATTTTAATAAATATCGTGCTAATATCAAATTATAATATTCATGGAATTTCAATTTGAAAATGTGATGAGGATTAAATATTATTTTTAAAAGTTGCATTTACATAGTGAAATTTTTTATCTATAGAATTTTGAAATGTAAAATTGGTCTATCTTTTTTACGACAGAAGATTAAAATTGGTAATAAAATTATATGTTTATTTTCAATACATTATTAGTCCCTGCCTCCGGCATAGCAGGGACTATAGCGTTCGATCGAGCGTTGACTAGGTATTAATTGCCATTGACCGCGCTGTTCACTGAAATTTAACCTAAGGTTTGGGCGTTTCAATTTGGCGCAATGGAATTTTAACCAAAATTTTTACTTGCACCTCTTATTGGAAACCTCACTTGTTTCGAGGCACATTACGAATGTACACGGTTATTTTATCCAAAGTCCGGTTGCAGAAATGTTGGGACACTACTTTTATCCAAAGTTCGTTTTCTGTAACCAAATATTGGAACAAATGATTTTATCCCGAGTTTTTTTCCACCTACAACAACTATGCATGTAGATTGCCACGGTTATCGACCAAGAAGCCAGAAGCCCGCCACTTGCAGTGCATGTACATTACCGCCACCTGTAATGCATGTGCATTGCCACCGTTATTTGGTGCCTTAAGGAAGCACATCGATATTGTGAAGATGTGCAAGAAGACATCTCACATTCTTTCTTTCTGTCAACTAAAATCTCATCTTTCTACTGATTTTTTTTTAAGCCCAAAGCTGTTTTTCACGTCCCTAGTTCGAATCTCCTCAGCTCAAATGTTTGGTGATTGGCATATCGAAGCAAATAGAGCTCGGTCATCAATTGATCATTGGATTGCATGTGTGTATCTTGTGGGCGTCGGGGCGGTGAGTAAACCCGATTTGCGGAAATGGGTGACAAGGCTGCGACTCTGGAAGCAATTAACAAAGAAGAGGTGGATTTGGTAAGGAGGACTTGAATGCCTTTTGAGTCTTTTACCAGGTGTTTCTATGGAGCTTTGAGATTGATTTTGTGAGGTGAAGAGCCCAGTACATAGGCTTTGCCTTCAACACAAGGAAATACAGACTAGGTTTTTGCAACACCTATAATGGTCATGGAGCAAACGATGATTCCTAGAGAAGTGATCCTGCAAGAGGTATCAATTCCAAAGCCACTGATTACCCTGCAATTCTGGCCGATGAGGCATCTGAGTTGACAGGCAACAGAGTATCCCTCCAACTGCTGCGCAACGACCAGGTTGATCCAGGTAATATATTTCAATTATTTGGTTTGCACGGTTTCCATGGCGTATAATTATAATATAATATCGTTTCTACTATTATACTCAATGTGTATATGATGGCAGAAACGGGATTCGGAAAAACGGCTGACAAAGCGTCTTATTTAAAGTGGAATCCCTTTGATGGAGCCATTGCTAGCGACAGACATTGCGAAATCAGCTTCAAGTGGAACCCTGGTCTGGGAGTTCCTAGAGCATTCCTCATAAGGAATATGCATTAATGACAATTCTTTCTCAAATCTCTAACTCTGGATATTCCTGGTCAAGGTAAACTGCGCTTTAAGTGAAACTCCTAGATTACACCCTATGACACCACCAAAACGGATCGTATTTTCTTCTCTAACAAGGTATGGTGTATTTATATGCACTTCTTTTCCAGTTAATTGTTTTATAGTTTTCATTTACAAAAAAAATAAATATGGGTCCATAGATTAAAATGGGTGCGTCGTGTGATCAGAGCTACCTACCCGAGGAAACACCAAAAAGTTTAAAGAAACTGAGGGAGCAAGATATGGTGGAACTACGAGGAAATGGAATGGGAGAGAGGAAAGTATACGATCGGATTATGACGTGTACAACGATCTTGGGGACCCTGACAACAGTCCAGAGCTACTGAGACCAGCGCTGGGTGGATCCAAGGACTACCCATATCCTAGAAGATGCAGGACGGGTCGTCCACCAACTAAAACAGGTTTAGCATTTCATCCCCGTAGTAGCATTCAGGTTTATATATACTCCCGCATGTTGTCAAGCATTTTATCGAACTGTCTGGTTTCGAAAGTGTTTGTTAGAGATTGGGTGACATATAGTGTGCCATTTTTTACTTTTAATGACATGGACATTTGGGTTATGAGGTTATGAACTTCCATATTTGGACTTTATTAGATACGCCAGGTTTTTAATTGCAGCTAGCAATTATTATTTTCTTCCAATAGATTATTTTTGTCTTCCAAATAGATTAGCAGAGCAGGGTTGGAAGTTCTGTACTTACCTCTTGGTTGAGCGCTCTAACTCGGCTTAGTTGCAAACTTGCAGGCTTTTGTTTCAAAGAAATATCTAGCTCAACTTTCACTTACCACCTTAATCTACTTTCTGAGAACCTTGTAGTCCGCTGCTTACTCTTTCTCGACAGTGCTTACTCTTTCTCGACAGCCCCAGCGCAACGGCCTGAGAATCGGCAAGAAATTGAAACTCCGTGATGCAGATGCAGAACAAGATGCTAGAAATTGCTCACTGTTGATAACTTAAAACGTTCTTGCAGCCCTTACTTTATAAGGATTTAACAGCTAAAACAATGTCATGACAAACACTGAAGAGATCGTATAGGATCACGGAATGCCTAAAATGTCTCTTATCTTTAGATTTATATTCATATTATATTTTTCTAATTTGAAAACTTCCTAGTACGTACTCTTGACTCAATTTTCAAAACATATGGCATGGCCGGCCTTAAAACTATGTTGGTGCTTGGGAATAAATCACATCGTGCCTCAGATTGTGGCACTTTTTCTTTGGAACAAGCTCTCAATACTATGATACAAGAAAGATTATTTCCCTGGAACTTTCTCTGTAGTCCTCCAAGGTATGCTTAAACTAAATTTCTGAATACTTAATGGTGTTGGCAATATTATGAATGGTTGTATTACTGAGTACAATACTGCAGTACACTCAGAGGATGGAAAGAAAAATGAAATGATTTCGGCACGTGTAATGCAGAGAAACATCACTGCACTCCTATCAAAAGAGGGATACTAGCGCACGCCTCTTTTCATCAATTCCAAAGCTGTAATTAGTTTATTATCTGATTTCAGGTCCGGTGGGGGAGGAGCTGTAATTAGTTTATTATCTGATTTCAGGTCCGGCAGGGACTACCGCCGCTTGCAGATCTTGTTTTTATAGGAGCTAAAATGTAATAAAATGTAAAATAATATTGATAATAAAATATCAAACTGATATTTATAATTAGAAAATTTAGAGTATTGTAAAAATGATAGAAAAAGAAGTCTTAGTTTAATCAATTAGTGTTTTTTATAAAGATTTTTTAAAAGAAAGTTATTAAGTCATCTCTAATAAAAATTCAATGAGCCAAATTTTCTAAATGCTCTAAAGGTTAAGCTAGTTTTAAAGTGATCCTCAAAATGGCTCGACACACGATTATGTTTATATATAAACATAGAATCTGTAAAACACACACCAAAAAAAATAACAACACAATAAAACATTTTTATTTCAGAGAATAAGTTCACGAAAATGAATTTTGTATACCTATGTTTTAATAATTGGGAATTTTTATTCACAAAATTACATTCAACATGCGAAGGATTTGTTTATTTTGGGTGACAAGATGATTTGGGATTATTTTCCATGAAAAGATTACATTCATCACGTTAAAAAATTGTTTTCTTTAACCAGATTACATCCATTATATTAACATATTTGTTTGTTTATTTATTTGTTTGACAAGTTTATATTCAACATGGGTTTTGTTGGTAAGTTAATGTATATATTTTACATATTTAAATCTAATATAGACTCAAAAATTTGTTTATGAAATCTCATATATATCTATCATAATATGTAAAGTTTTGATTTTTGATTTTTTAGTTAATTTTTTATTTTATTTTAGTTTATTATTAACGAAATTATATGAATGGAAAATTGGAGGTTTTTCAATTTCTAATAATATTAAATTTCATTTATTTCAAAAATATAATGAATATGTCTTAAAGTATAACTTGAAATAATGCTTACAATAGTATATAGGTAAGATTGGTTTGTTGGTTGTTGGAGTTTTGTTGAGAGATTTTTTCAAAATATTTTCGTTATTTGGAATCTGTTGGATTTCATGATCACTATTGATGTGGCTTCTAATTTGGATTTGAATGGAATATATGAATAGTTTTGTGTGCACCATGTCTTCTCCTTCAATTTCCTTCCTGGTATCAAAGCTAAATTTGGCTTAACTCTCTCTAGGGAGGGGTAGGAAGATGCAGTGCCATGAAAACTAATCCTATGTACATAACTAGATTAGTATATGGTGATCTAGCATGTCATTTAAAAGTGGTTTATTTGTGGGATTTTTGTCTGCACCTCCATGTTTTGCGTAGATCGTGGATCTGTATAAAGATGCATAGTGATGTAGCATTTACAAACCCATAAGGTCATCCTCAAGTGAGATTATTTAGCACAATCCTACCTGAAAGTGGCATAGGCCATGTAGTGATCAAAGTGGTCAATATAAACTATTCCACATTCAATTCGGTTAATGGATTGCATCTATACACGTCATATGTCTCTTCAAATTGACGAGGATTATGAAATTTTGCGGGCTATCGATCTCTATGGTGTGATAATTCTGAAGCGCTTCTACATGCGTAGGATCACTAGTAGACACTTGGTGGTAAATAAGCTATTATTTGTTGAGTTAACTGTCAGAACTGTGTGATATCATATTTTTGGCATCAAAAGGTTTCAAGCATTGGAGCATTGAGCACTAGATACCCTATGTGCTTCCCTACGTTTTAACCTCAAACTTGGTTCAAGAGTGACATGGGTACATACAATCTCAGCAATTATGTATAGATCGAAGCCTTTAAATAATTCGGCCTGAATATAGACTGTTGGTTCTTGCAAATGATATTATTGTGCATGGTGTCTGTGAAGATGGGCTTCATGGCAATCTAAAACTATGATTAGGAGATCTTCGTCTAGGTCTTTGTGAGAGGTAGAACACACTGGATGATGAACATCACCAACAAGGTAATTTTTGTCGGCACCTAATTCATCATGGTTGATCTAATTTTTCTTTTTTCATCCCCATCCAAATGAGCACCATATAATATTCCCCTAGAAACAAGAGCTCCTCTATCCTCTGCACTCATTTGTAGATGGGGTTTGATCTCCTTTGGAATTATGTAAACTCTGCTCCTTTCCTTGAAAACCTAATATATTATGTGTACATCAACCTTTCACGTATTACTTGAGCAAGGAACATGGTCTAGCTTGTCGGTCACATTTTGAAATCGACAGAGTTGGAAGAGATTGCTTGGTTATAATTATGTGGGATGGTTGGTACGACTAGCTAGAAGGTTATAGGGAGAATTTTTTTTGTTTGGATAGAACCTGGACACCTCTCTCTTGTCACTCATTATTGGAGGAGTAAACATTTATCTTCTACATGCATGACGGTTATTCAAATTAGTGGTTCTTGGTGCTCAGAAACCCTCGAACAAATCACTAATTTGATTATGTGAATCTATTATATGTTGATGGGTCTTGTTGTTCTTTGGGCTTCAAAAGCATCAGTTACAGGTTAAGTTATGAGATCCATGTGTGTAGAAATGTCAATTTCATAATCGACTATTGGATACACTTGGTACCAAGACAACTCACCTATACAACTATCAAAAGTGTATTTCGCCGCATTTTGATAGATGGGAGTTTGTTTGTAAGGTGGTCCAGTATCAAGATTTTCCTTCGAGATATCAAGAAGCATCAATTATAAAAATTTCATCAAACATGGTCAAAGGCATTTATGTGTTAAATGGAGTTGAAGTGACAGCTCGAAGATGAGGTGGTGAAGAAAGAGCGATCTTTGCAAGATTCCAGAGTGGAAGTGAGCGTTGATGAAGATCATCCAGACATATGTGACTATATGTAATTTATGATTCTTGTAATAAACTTTGTAATGATGGTAATGTAAAAGAATTAAAGGGGGAAATTGGAATAATGCTTACAACAATATATAGGTAGAATTGGTTTGTTGGTTGTTGGAGTTTTGTTGAGAGATTTTATGAACAAAATTCTCCTTGTTTGGAATCTGTTGGATGTCAGGATCACTAGTTATGTAGCTTGTAATTTGGCTTTGAATGGAATATATGAATATTCTTGAGTGTACCATGTCCTGTCCTTCAATTTCCTTATGTCTATGGCTGGCTAATGTAATTTTAGACTGAATATTGGAAAAATAACCTAGAAAATAAGAAAAAAGAGGATGAACAACAACCATCACTCAATCTTGTGGGAGTTTGATTCTTCAACTACAATTGGTTCTTTACTACGTGGAGAGTAGCTTGGGTCTCAAGGGAGGCTGAAATGAGCCTCGGTATTATAGACATCCACCTATGCCACAAAATAAGAGGTGAAGTTCATGAAGAATAAGGAGGTCCTCCTCCTTAGCTTCATAAAAATCCAACAAAACTCTCCCTAACCACATCCTAAATTGCTAATAGACATCCACTATATACATTTATTGTCTTAATTGACCATAGATGTGTCCAACATCAAGAACCATATTACAACTTTCACATATGAAAATAGTGCTTGTCACACATCCTCATTCGCCAAAAATCTCCCTTTTTTCCTTCATGATCTCACCTTCAACGAGTTGGGGCTTGTGGGCACAAAGAGTCTTGGTAATGTCTCTGCACATTATTGAGCTCTAGAATTCACCAAATCCATATAATAGGTAGTGTTGCACGAAATTTTGGCCCATTTCCTTTGTATTTCATCAACCAACTTAAAAGTTGGAAAATAGTTAGAGAGAGAGAGAGAGCAAAATGGAGAGTTGGAGAAAAGTGTAGGAGAAGCTTGACAAAGGCTAGGGGGAGTGTTGTAGGGTAATTGGAGGTCAAGACCATAGGAAACTCAAAGAGTGATGATGGGTGTTTGAATTAGAATGTCTGATAAAAAGGAAGAGGATTTCACCAAAAATATAAAGGGGAAGAGCTATACAAGGTAGAACGAGGGACAAAGTGATTAAACCAATGGGAAATCCAACTAGAGGCCAAAGAGAAAGATTTTCCTAAAAAATAAATAGCTAGATAGAGCTAATAAACATGGAAATGATTGATATATAACCACCTTGGTACCCATTACATGCAATAAAAATGGAATGTGAGGACTAAAGTCCTTGAGTAGCCACAAAGCCATCCTAAATCATGACATGTTCTAGTACATAACCTCTAACATGTGCAATATTTCCCCTTCATAAAGATGGAGCATCCCATGATGCAGATAATAAATGATTGCTATGGGAAGATGGGGTGGGGGGTAAGCCCCATTGAAATTCCTAAAAACCTCCATTTCCCAAACTAATCACTGTGAGGATTTCCATAATGAGTACTATTAAATAAAGCCTACCACCATAATCTACTTTGCATGATTTTTGATGTGAGGGCATCAATCTCACGTTCAATATTTGAAGGAAGTGTTTTGGCATGTGGGGTTTGTTGCACCATATCCACCTATATTAAGGGTTTGTGGGATAGTTTCCACATGCCTTGTTCCACCTAGCTCCTCATTGGCACCCCTTCCTGGATTCATAATTGAAATGTTATAAATATTTTCAAGGTGATATGAATACATGAAATTACAATTTAATTTTCATATATTATGGAAAATTACTTTAAAACTAAATATTGTAACATTATATATTTTAAATGACTCATTTCATAGGTTGGTTGGTTATGCATGTTGATTTTGTTTGCAAAGGTCGTGGGTTTGAGGATTGGTAAATTTTGAAAAATAAAGATTTCCCCACTCATATAAGACTCCATTATAATATATAAAATTATTTAATAGTATAGAGTATTATAGAGTATTATAATATATAAAACTATTTGGAGTATATACACCTTAGTAAACCTTAGTAAGGTTTAAATCTGAGGGAGGTATTGTATGTACACCTTATGATATGGAGATTGGTCACTTGGCCCGATAAATAAGGGGGACTAATACACCAATTTCACATTAAAATTAAAGCATACAATTTTATCAAAAATTCTTAAAGATTATATATGTACTTTAATGAATTCTTGTGAACTATATGTCTATCTAAATGAAATTTTATAGACTTGTTGTCACTGCAACAAACACCCTCCAAAATTTGGTCTACATGTGAATTTTGGAGCTTACTGAGGATCTATCGATTTTTCATTTTATAGACCATTAATGATCCATCAACATTATGTTGACTGCATTCTTTTCATTTTCTAAGTGTCAAATTCACTTCCATACATTTGTTTAGTCCATAGCATGTCCATGAGTGCATTTCTTTCCATGACCTTGAACATGCATAGCACAATCTATCAAGATAGTGCTTATGCAATGTTCAAACTATGATGATAGTTAATGCGCACTTTCATTTGATATTCTCTCACTTTTGGTTGTGATTGTACTTCTATTTGGTGAATTTTTCAAACTGTCGCTTTTGTGTGCCTTCGCTTTCACGAGTGTCTCTTTCATGTTTTCAACTTTCACTTTCATGAGTGTTTCTTTCATGTTTTCAACTTTCACTTTCACTTGATTTTACCTTAACTAGTTCCCTTTTCATGTTATCTTTTCTCTGGCATGTGTTACTTTCACTATCATTCGCATATCACAAGTGTCTCTCACACTTCTCTCTTCATATAGAAAATGTCACCTTTTGGCATCAGAAGTGTCACCTATCATGTTAAGTGGAGAATTGGCTTGTTTCAAAGGGTAAATTTGGTGTTCATGAGTCCTTCTAGCCATGTAAACATGTTTTACACTAATTCTGAAAGATTTATGCACTATCACATAAGTGTCATCACCGTCATTGCAAATTGTACCTTTTGTGTCGCACTTGGAGAGGTATGTTGTATCGCCATCACATTGAGGACATCATGTCATTCTTTCTTTATGAGTGGTAAATGTTGTGTCATCGATTATTTGAGTGTGCAATCATGATCTAGTTTTTTCTTTGTTCTTGTGAGCTTCACTGGTCCCACACTTAGCCTTATCTAGAAACTCCCAGTCAACTTTACTTTGCTCAACCTTCCTAATCTGTGCACTATGCAATCTCAACCCTCAAGCCCTAACCTTCCTTCTTGGAAATGGGCACTGCATAGTGATAGTTCCCAACCTTGATCCTTGAGTGCTTGAATTGTGTAATTTCTTCCTTTTAGTCAAACACAACTATGCACTATGCAGTGTCAAGCCTCAAGCTTCTATCTTGATACCTTGAGCTAAACCACTATGCAATCCATGACATTGTTCTCCTGCCAAACTATGAATTGGGAAACTCCTACCCTCAAGCCTCAACCTTGAGCTCTTTAGCATATAAATAGTGCAATCACATAGCATGTCCATCCTAAACTACACATTGCATAGTCTCAAGCCTCAGTCCACGACCTTGGCCTCTGGAACTGCACAATCCCTAAGTCAATCAATCAATCAGTGACCTGATTCCATCCTTAACAACTTATTTCATGAAACATGTTAGATTGGGAGTTTTCAGACTGATATTGTTTTTTCATGAGTGATTTTCTCCTGTAGGCATTCTATCTTATCATGAGAGGATGATGATGGAGTAGAAGGAGAAGGATACCTTGCTAGAAGACACCAACGAAGCTGAAGAGATAAGATGATCATTGTTAGGTCCCTATACTGCTAGTGTAATTCGTTATTGTTATTAGTGCAACCCCCTTATTATATTGTTGTGCTCATGTAGTCCCCATATTGTTATTAGTGTGCCCCATAGAAGCCTACTATCTTTATTATTGTGCCCTTACATTATTATTTTTATGTCGGCTTTGATTATATTATGACCCCTTAGACTGTTATATATATAGAAAGGAGGTATTGTCAATTGTATGATCTAACAGTTGTTCATTTGTGTAATGTAAAGGAGGTTTCCCCCTCGAAGAGGCTAAATTCTAAGGCATTTATCTTTCTTTCCTATATTTTTGTGACTTGGTTTCATAAAATTTGGTATCAGTGCTTTGGATTCTAGACTTTTGCTGCCCCAAACAGGCCATCATTGAATTTTCGCTATAACTTTTCTTCTATGAAGTTTCAAGATCTAAAATAAAAACACATTTGAGCCAAAATTACACTAAACCTCGAGTCCAAATTTAAGATCTTTTATCACTATATTTTGGGAGATATGATATGAGGAAATTAGGGCTTTTGGAAGCTCCAAAATTCCATCTCAAATAGGTCATCGTGGAATGTTCACTCTTCTTTTTTGCTACGAAGTTTTAGATTCTTAAATTGAAACCCATTTGAGCTGAAATAGTGGTGATGCTCGAGCCCAAATTGTAGATCTTGTTTCGCTATATTTTCAAACATATGGTCCGAGACATTTAGGGTTTTTGCAGGCTCCCGAATTACACACCAGATAGGCGACCTTGGGAAAATCATAATAAAGATCTCCTGGAGCATCTAATTCAAATTCCATAAATAGTGATAGAAACCAGAAAAACTGTAGTTTCTTGGATATCATTTTCAGAACCCAAGGTTGAAATACTAACACATGGAATGTCATAGAATTTCGTCGTACTAAACGAGTCTATAATTTAGTCATCGCGGGAGATTGTACATAACTCTTTCTTCGGGGATCCAATTGAAATCAAACTTACGGGGTTAGAAACAGGACTCACAGGCCTATGAAAAGTAGATATTTCATAACTTAAAGATCTGAAATTATAGAGTTATAGTCGTTGTAAGATCGAGCTCCTAAAAACAAGAAAAAGCGATATGAGGAAGTTTGGTGGCAAGGATCCGGTAAATTAGATACTATAGATGGAGCAATATTTTGATATACATGAGGTGAAATTGTTACAAAAAGTACGTATTGCATCTTTATATTAGAACTGAATCAATTTTTATGCTATGAAGGGATTTTCTCTCGTAAACCTCTTGTCACATGGTCAATTTTCACAGAGGAAATGATAGCACATTATGAGGATACAAAGAGAAACACCTTCTTTAGCCAATTGATAAATATCAAACAAAAGGGTTCAATTGTAGAGCACATTGAGGAAATTCAAAAATTGAATATAAGGGTAAATGATATTCTAGAGAAGAAATGGATTGATGTCTTCATAGGGATTTTAAAGGATAACATTCAACATGAGGTTCATCTTTGGGAACCTGATTCATTGGAGAAGGCATTCAGGTTGGCAAGAAAAATTGAAAGTGGAATTAGGGAAACAAGGAATCCCACCACTCACAACTATAAATATGGAAGTGTTTTTGCTCCCAGCCTTCCACAACCTACAAGGTTTACACCATAACAATTGGAAAAAAAAAAAGAGAAAAGGGTTGTGTTACATTTGTGATAGAAAATACACTAGAGGTGATAAGTGTGTTGAGAATAAATTGTGTTACATAGATTATGAAGAGGAGGAAGAAAAGGATCAAGAAACACCAAAAGAAGAGGATATACACCAAGAACAAACCCCATAGAAAGAACAGATAAATCTGACCATATCCTGTAAAGCATTGGCAAGAATTACCACTCCTCAAACTCTCAAGATAAAAGGACATATCAAGAATAAAAAGGTTCAAGGAGTGAAAGATCATATCGAGAAAGAAGAAATGAATCTGAGCATATCTTGTAATGCATTGGCTAGAATTACCACTCCTCAAACTATCAAGATAGAAGGACATATCAAGAAGAAAAAAGTAACAATGTTGATTGATTCGGGTAGTACCCATAGTTTTATTCATTATAAGATAACCAAGGAATTGAATTGCTTCTAATATCTAGCACCATAGTGTCAAGTGATGGTTGCAAGTGGAGGAAACATAAATTACTTTTGGAAGTGCCATAATATCAAGCTATCCATGGGATAATATGTATTGAATAGCCCAATGCTTTCCATTCCAATGGGTGGTGTTGATGTTATACTAGGAGTCCAATGGCTACAATCCTTGGGTACAATAGCTTTTAATTTTCAAGAACTTTTCATGAAATTTTCTTCGGAAGGAAAGGAAGTTGAATTAATGGGTATCACAGGGAAACTGGGAAAGATAATTAGCTCTAACAGAATGACAAAGCTTCTAAAGAAAGAAAAATGAGGCATAATTGCACAGTTGTGTTCGCTAGAGGTTCCCACATCAAAGTCATCTATTTCTTCAGATCTCCAAAATGCCTTGGACAATCATTCCAATATATTTGAGACTCCCAAAGGCCTCCCACCTATCCGTGATCATGATCATTCTATTAATTTTATTCCAAGAAGTGTTCCTCCAAACATCAGGCCTTACAGATATCCCTATGCCCAAAATAGTGAAATTGAACATATGGTTGTAGAAATGTTAGTGGTTGGTATAATTCAACCTAGTCAAAGTTCTTTCTCTACTCCAATAGTATTGATGCACAAGAAGGATGGGTCATGGCGCATGTGTCTCGATTATAGATAGCTCAACAAATTCACTATTAAAGATAAATTTCCCATTCCTATCATTGATGAATTGTTGGATGAATTGCATGGATTAATTTACTTCACCATGATGGATCTTCAGGATATCATCAAATAAGAATGAAGATTGAGGACATTTCGAAAACAACATTATTGAAGAAAGATGAATTTTCGTGGACTCCAGAAGCAACGAATGCCTTTCAACATCTTAAAGAGGTAATGTGCCAAGCATCGGTCTTAGTTACGCCAGAGTTCACAAAAACCTTTATTGTGGAATATGATGCATCCAGAAATGGAATTGGTGATGTTTTAATGCAAGAAGAAAGACCCATTGCTTACAATATTCGTCCAATCAAAGGAAATTTTTTACACAAAGCTATTTATGAGAAGGCAATGTTGGCAAGACTACATGCACTTAAGAAATGGCGACCTTACATAATGAGAAGATCTCAGTTCAAACAATCTTGTTAGAAATTGATGAGGAAGGAAAAATCATATTGGAACCTAGAGCAGTCACAGAAACAAGAACCCGACAACTATGAAATCGATCAATTTTAGAGTATCTCATCAAGTGGAAGAACTTACCCACTGAAGATTCCACATGGGAGGACAAGAATTTTATACATAAGCATCAAGAACTACTCAAGCATTGAGAAAAACACATTTTGAAGGTGAGGGGCATGTTAGGTCCCTATACTACTAGTGTAACCCCTTATTGTTATTAGTGCAACCCCTTTATTCTATTGTTGTGCCCATGTAGTCCCCATATTGTTATTATTGTGCCCCATAGAAGCCCACTATTTTTATTATTGTTCCCTTACATTATTATTGTTATGTCGGCTTTGATTATATTATGGCCCATTAGAATCCTATATATAGAAAGGAGGTATTATCATTTTTACAATCCAAGAATTGTTCATTTGTGTAATGTAGAGGTTACCCCCTCGAAGAGGCTGAATTCTAAGGTGTTTATCTTTCTTTTCTATCTTTTTGTGAGCTGGTTTCATAACAATCATCAAGCGAGAAGATGAACGAACATCATAGTACAACAAAATATAAAAAATAAAGATCACATTGAAGACTCTTTTCTTTCAATCTAGATGAAGGATGAAGAAGAAGAAAATACACCATCTCTCAAGGAGACTGAAAGATAGTAGCAACAAGAATGGCTTGACATTTCCATGTCATCATGCAGTCGACATCATCAATGTCTTCTCATATCTTGTCAAAGTGTCATGTCATCATTGACCGCATCATTTGTGGATTATGTAATTTCAATACATATAAAATGTAATGTAAAGTGGAATTCCAAGAGCCATGTACAGAATGTGAAAAGTCGTGAGGGAGTTGAAAGGACATAAAGAAGTCAAACAATCATGATAGTAGTCCAATGGTCACAAGGGAGGTTAATTTTCACCCCATTTTTTATATATACACCCTAATAGATCATGCAAAGGAATTTCACCTTGGGTCCTCCTACCATGAATTAGAAAGGAAGATAGTTCTTTTGGAGGAGAAAGTGACTAATATAACGCTCCACTATTGGGGCTAATGGTGTTCAATGTCTTGATGTATCTTGGAAATTTTTCTTAATTTAGGAGCTTGTTGATCCAACACACCTTCATGCGTATATCGTAAATATTGTAAGAATATTCTTTGAATGTTTGCGATGTATATTGTTTTCATCTGTACTAAGAAAATTGAACTATTTTAGTGGCTTTGGTAGTTATCTTGTTGTAGGTGTGTTGTATGTGTTTTAACAATAGTTTCTTATATGTCAATGATTTCGCTAGTTGTTCAACGATTCATTCATATGTATATGCTCATGTGTATTTACTGGATTAGTACTATTACTTTTCTTTTAAAGGCTCACTTTTCTCTCTCCTTTGGTAGAAGAACCCTGATAAATTATGTAGTTCAACAGTCCA